>PVJI01015194.1:0-41837 GCA_004026765.1 Micronycteris hirsuta | reverse complement strand
AATACCTCTTCATTCTTTCTGAGCCTCTTTTCCTGTTCTTGCTCTTTTTGGTTGCTTTTTTCAACCTTGTCCTCCAGCTCGCTGATCCGATCCTCTGCCTCATCGAGCCTACTTTTGATTCCTTCTATTGTGTTCTTCAGTTCAGATATTGTATTCCTCATTTCCTCTTGGCCCTTGTGAATAACTTCTATTTCCTTTTCCATGTTGATATAGTTTTCAGTGAGTTCATTATAGTTTTCCTGTAGTTTCTGGTAGTTTTCTGTGAGTTCATCAAGCTTCTCGAGTTTCTTGAGCATAACATATGCTTTGAACTCAATGTCTGATAGTTGGCTTGCCTCTGTTTCATTTATCATTCTTTCTGGGGCTTCCTCCTTTCCTTTCATTTGGGGATTGTTTCTTTGTCTTCCCATTGTTTGTGGGATTCTTCTTGCTAGCCTCTGGTTCTTAAACTGATCTGTCAAGTTCTCTGAAGCAGCGAAGTTAATTTTGTTTCACTCTCTGTTTTTTGGGCTGACTCTTGTCTGGGTCCCACTCTATTCTCTTCACAATTCCTGGTTTTAATGTCTCACCTGTTATAAAGAAGCTTGGGGAAGGGAGATAAGGAAGGAAAAGAAAGCAAAAGAAAAGGAAAAAGAAAGATAAAGAAGAAAATAATTTGAAAATAACATAAAATAGAAAAAATAATAAAAAATAGGAAATAAAAGGAAGAGAAAACTAGGAATACCAAATGAAGGGAAGGTAGAAGGAGTTAAAAGAATATAGAGGGACAGATAGGAAGGAGGGTGGGGAAAAACAACCAAGAAACAAAGAGAAAACGAAAGAAATAAAAAAAATAAAAATAAAAAAATACTTTTGTTGGCTGGCTTCAACAGCGTCAGGCTGGGGAGGTCTGCTGTCTTCCTGGGCTGCACTCTCAGCTGCCGTTCCGCCACCCACGGAGTTGCCGGGAGTTTGCAGCACCTCCTCAGGGCCACCTGACCCCCACCCTGAGTCAGAGTTTATGATGTCTGTGCCCCCCTCAGTGGGGCTCAATGTAGCTCCTCTGTTTCTCCCGCACGGAGGGACTCAGCACCGCAGGTCTGGGTTGTGTCTCAGGCCCTCCTGGTGTGAGCTCCACGCCCCTGCCTTGGCAGATCGCTTTTGTCTCTGGAATCGGAGCTTGCAAGCCGCAGGCCTGGGCGCCCGATCGGGCACCTACGCCAGCCGCCCCCAACTGGTTCCAACGGGTGCGCGCCCAATCCAGGAGCTCTGCTTGGGTTCCCCTTTCAATTCAGACTCCAATTCCTCCCGCTGGGATCGCCAGCCTCTGCAGATCAGTCCCCAGGTACGCACCGACCTCCGGACTGCTGGGGACCAAGGCTCTTCCAACAGACACGCGCGTCTGCTTTGGCAACTCACACGCCCCAATCCAGCTCCCTCCCACGGATCCTGGAGCAAACCGGGAAGCTGCTGCTACTGGATCCGCAGACCTCCCGGCTCCCCGTGAGGCCCAAGGGACCCCTTCCCTCCGCAGCAGTCTCCCTACCGGCTGATCTTTCAGTTTTATGCACAGTCCTGGTTGCCAATCTTCCCAGACACCGGAATACAGCTGGGTGATCACTCTGCTCCTCAGAAAATCGGCCAGATATCCCGCCAGTGGTCCGGAGGAAAGCGATCACACTTCCTCCTTCTCCACCGCCATCTTTCGCCCCAATTTTAAAAAATATTTTTAAAAAATAAATAAAATTCCCTTCATAAATGATAGCAATTTCCTTGATAAACAAGCAAACCAACTAATCCCTTATCCTTTATACATATATTCATATTTCTCTGCAAATATTATACACAGTATAGTCTCAACCATTTCTACTAGCCTTTAGCCAGCATAACCAATTTTGGTTTAATGGAAAAAGCAGAAAACCTCAAATGTCAAGTGTTCCTGCCCATGGGTATGCTTTATATATTACTTTTAAAATTATAAGGTGGAAAAAAAGAACATGTGTAATGACATCATCCAGCAGCAGTTGTATGTGCTATATCTTATTAATCTATCACCATTCTAAAATATGTAAGTTTAATCAACAAGCATAAATTAAAATTATGTTTACTGGTGCAAGTAAAGACTGGTGTAACCAGTCTTTTGTATCTTTGTTCTTAATTTTAAATTGTTTAGATATCCAAAAATTATTTATAAACTAGCTCCCCTCAATTTAATATTATTCTAAGCTCTTAAAGTTAACTAAAATCTGAGAATTGGATTGAAAAATTGAGTTCTTGTGACTGTAGCATTTTAAGAATGTAGTTCTTTAATAAAGACATTATTTACAAGCCCTGGCCAGGTTGTTTAGTGGGTTGGAGTGTCATCTTCTACACCAAAAAGGTTGCAGGTTCAATTCCACATCGGGGCATGTGCCTAGATTGCAGGTTCGATTCCTGGTCCGGGAATTTGCAGAGGCAACTGATCAACGTTTTTCACTTCTCTCTCTCTCTCTCTCTCCTCTCTTTCTAAAATTAATAAATGTATCCTCAGGTAAGGATTAAAAATAGACATTAGATACAATAATTTGATTCAGTTAAACACATGATTTTGTAATCTTAATACAATGATGATAGTTAGTCTGACCTTAAAAAAAAAAGAAAAAAGAAGGATATTCAAAATAACTAAGCTATTCATAAGATAATAAAACAAGAACATAAACAGACTAGATTATTATGCCAACATTACTTTTACATAGTGGTAAAAGCAAAGAAAAGATCTAGAGGTGTTTTATGAAAAACTATTAAAGCAATCAGGATAATATCAAGTAGGAATATTACCAGAACTTTTTCTTAATCAGTTACATACTAAATATTTAAAATTTTTACTTGCTTAATAGTGATTTTTGGTGCATTATAATCTTAAAACCTAGTAATCAAAGTCATTAATTAAACTGATAGTTAACAATGTTTTTGCTTTTTTCCCAATATACAGCTTTTTCAAAAAATATGGAGCAAACATTTAAAAAGTATATAAAGTTAAAATGTATAAATATTTTATTTTCTGTATTTTTAACTTTACACATATACTTAATATATTAACATTGTTTTTAAAAATCTATTGGAATATCATCTCCACTCCATTAAATTTTAAGAGACTTTATAATTAGATTAATTCCCTCCTTGAGGCAGACAGTATATGCTAGTTTGTTTCAAAATATTTTATATTTGTAAAAGGGAAATTGTACCAATTCTTGTGCAAACTACAGCAGTCACATGTGGTAAAGCTGAAAAATTCATTGTAGAAGCTGTGGTAGATTGATGGCAAGATGATTGCAAACTGTTTATCCTCACCTGTCCCTGCCCCCACATTCATACTCTGGGAAATGAGACTGTGTAGTTCTTCTCAGAAAACTGTAGACTCTTTCTCAACCCCTTCAGTCTGGGATGCCCCTGTCACTTGTTTTGGCCAGTGGACAGTAGCAAAAGCACTGCAGGGAGAGGTCAGAAAAGTGCCCCTGCATGGGATTTGCTTCTCTGGGACTTTCCCAGCAACTGGTGAACAAGCTCAGTGGCATGGAGAGTAACCAAGACATCCCAGCCGATTGCCAGTCAGCTGACTCAGTGACTGAGAGTAACGCAGGAGTGGGACCTGGCCAACACCAGCCTAGACTGAGAAACCACTCAGCTGAGCCCAATCTAAATTTCCAACACACCCAAAATTTATAAGCTATATATAGGAATGTTTGTTGTTCAGACCACTATGTTTTAGAGTAGTTTGCTTTGCAGCAAAGTTAACTAATACAGAGACAGAGGCTGTAGTTTCTATAAAAACGTTGATTAGTTAATAAAAACAATCACGTAAATTAAGAAGCATTAGATCTTTCAGCAAAATAACTTGAAAATCTCAGTAATTTTGTGATTACCTTCTGAACTTGGCAGGATAACCAATCTCTCTCTCTCTCTCCTTTAACTGTCTGCCTCTCTTTAGCATATATAACCCTTACCAAAAAATGACATTCTATTTTTTATTATTTGAAAAAAATTGAAGTGACAGTAATTTTGAAAGTGTTAAGTCATTTACAGAAACCAAAATGGTCAGTAAACACTCACCATTTTATGTTAAATATGTGGTGCTCATTTCATTAACTGGTTCTTTTACTAGGCAGGGGACCTAGCCTGAGCTGGTCTGCTTAAGGTCAGTCAGCAGTGTGTGGGTTCTTGACTTCATGCAGGAAAGATTTCACAACATGAATCCAGGTGTCTTTGAAGGTACAGTTATTAAAGCTGGGGAGAGTGAAACAAGGAAAGGCCTACCATAAAAGAAGCAACGGAAGAGAACTAGGCTAGGGCTTCTTTAGCTCACTGGCAAGTCAGAGACAAGGGGGCCTTGAAGACAGGTTTAGGGGGTTAGTCCAGGATGAGCTGTTACTGCCCTTTGCACCCCTGGTTTTGACCTCGTGAGGCCCAGTAGAGTTTAGAAGATGCACACCTGAGAAGGAAGAAGAGGGGGAAGAGAAAAGTGCAGGCATCCTCCTCGGAGTGAGTACTGGGTTCTTTGAGGGTTTTTAAAGTCTAGGAGTTTGGGGAGGTCTTAGGGGACATCTCAATAGAATATTCATCAGCTTTCCTATGACCTTTCAGGGTCATGGTCTCTACTGATCGGTCAGCACCAGGGTAAGAGGGTCATTAGTCCTTGTAGCTGGTCTTGGTGCTGCCCATCTGGTTTTGCTGCTTCCTGGGACCTGGAGCTGAAATATGATTGAGGCTTAGATGTTATCTCTAGGGAGGTGACCTTCTGTATCTGGCTATAAATTGCTTGGCTAGTTTGTTCAGCTCTCTGTTTCAGTGTCCTTATTCTACTTGACAAGGAATTTCCCTAGCTTCTTAGTAGCCTGCCTCAGTTCCATAATGAGGAAACATGAATATAATACCGGCATTCCAAGAGAAGGAAATTCTAAGTTTTAGGGAACCCAAATGGATGAAGACCACAAACACAAAAATATAGGGTATTTTACCAATCATAAAAAAAAAAAACCTCCAAAAACTTTTCAACCCCACAGTCTCAAATACCAAGAAATATCAGATCCTCAGAGATGCAAAGATGAACAGAAAAAAGTGTAGTCAACAGGAACCAGATTCTATAGTCCCTGTCTACTGCCAGCTGGTGGCCAGGCCATAGAATGAAAGTCCAGACTCCACCTTGGCCACTGCAAGCATGGGCAAAAATTAACCTTGAGCAATCCGTACAGGCCCAACGCTAGAATGGACCTTAGCCAGGAACCAGGTTTGCCATTTAAGATCAAAGGAGCTCAAGCACCACATGAGATTTACCAAGGCAGCCAATGGAAGCTGAGCTGAGTGAGTGAGGTCCAGGTCCTGGTGGCATGAGCTCTGGGGCTGTATTTTCTGTTGTTTCAATGGAAGAACTTAAGTGGGTTGGTAGAACCAAAGTATAATTCCAAAGGATAATTCACAGGTTTTAGTTAATTCTTAGCATATTAATTACTTAAATCACAGAAAACCAAAAATGGATTGATTTTATCAAATAAAGGCCAAAAGGGGGATTTAAATAACAGAAATAAAACAGGGAGAAGGAAAAACCAAGAACTTTGATTTCCTTTCCTTAGATGGGCAGCTGAGGAACTAGCAGATACTTTATTTAGCTGAATGGCCATCAACTAAATAAAATTTAATTCTTCATGGATTTTGCAGAAAACTTTGAGAATTTAAGTGCATAGTGTGTGAAAGGCTCATCAACAAAACAAACAAGAAAGCAAAGTATAACCAGAGACAGTGAAATTAAGAACAAACTAACAGTAACCAGAGGAGAGGTGGGAGGGGGTAATCGGCGGGGGCGGAGGGGAAGGGTTTTCAGGAACATCTATAAAGGACACATGGACAATAATAAGGGGGGTAGGATCAAAGGTGGGAGGTGGGGATAGCTGGGGGTGGGGTGGGGGGAAATAGTCAAGTATACTTGAACAGCAATAAAAAATATTTAAAAGGAAAAAAAACAAAAAAGCCTCGCTCTTTTTTTTTTAATATTTTATTTACTTTTTAGACAGAGTGAACAGGAGAAAGAGGGACAGAAGCATCAGTGGGTGGCTGTCTCTCATATGCCCCCTACTGAGGATCTGGTTGACAACCCAGGCGTATGCCCTGACTCGGAATTTAACCAGCGACCCTTTGGTTTGCAGGCCAGTGCTCAATCCACTGAGTCACAGCAGCCAGGGCAAAAGGCTCCTTCTTTATAATACCTGTGGCTGTCCTCACCACCTCCGTGCCAGGGTTTAGCATTTCCCTTATCAGAATCTTACACTGTCTTTCATTACACATCAATACTGTATCTCTTTCCAAACTTTGTAAATTCAATGGAGAAAAAAAGATGGCTCAGTACTGTTTAATTTTAGTTGCCTTACTTACTAAACAGCTGGGCTTTTGTGTGCTTATTTATTCTTCACACTCCCACTTTCCTGAAATGTTAGATAATTTCCTTGGGCATCTTTACCTACTCTATTTCTGAACTTCTCTCATTGACACTCTAAGATTGTCATACAAGGAAGATGTTGAGCCTTATTTATAAGGTTGGCTGAAGACAGTCCCCTGATGCACTGATTCTTGCTTTTGAATCCATTTTTTTTAACCAAGGAAATTAATTCTTATAAAATCAAATGCTTTCCAGGACTTCTGGCCAAGATGGAGGCATAGGTATACACACTATGCCTCCTCATACAATCAAAAGAAGGACAACAAATTTAAAAACAAAAAACAATCAGAAATTATGGAAAATCAAACCGTATGAAAGTCTGACAATGAAGGAGTTAAAGAAGAAACATTCATCCAGACTGGTAGGAGGAGTGGAGACAGGCTGCCAGGCAGAGAGGACATGTGGCAGGGCAGTGGCTGGTGGACCGTGCAAGGCAGTAGCTAGTAGACTGTGTGATCCCACATACATATGCAGATAAACTGGGAGGAACAACTGGGGAGGAAGACAGACTGCACAACCCAGGGTTCCAGTGTGGGGAAATAAAGCCTCAAAGCCTCTGACTGAAAACACCTGTGGGAGTTGTGGCAATGGGAGAAACTCCCAGCCCCACAGGAAAATTCATTGGAGAGACCCACAGGGTCTTAGAATACACACAAGCCCACCTACCCAGGAATCAGCACCAGAAGGGCCCGATTTGATTATGGGTAATGGAGGAAGTGACTGAAAACCGGCCAAGAGAGGAGCAAGCGGCACTGTTCCTGCTCAGACCCCTCCCCCACGTATAGTTTCACAATGCAGTGATATGGTTGCCCCATCCTGGTGAACACCTAAGTCTCCTCCCCTTACTACATAATGGGCGAACCGAGACAAAAAAATGGCCCATATAAAAGAACAAATCAAAACTCCAGAAAAAATACAACTAAGTGATGAAGAGATAGCCAACCTATCAGATGCACAGTTCAAAACACTGGTAATTAGGATACTCAGGGAACTCACTGGGTACTTCAACAGCATAAAAAAGACCCAGGCAGCAATGAAGGTTGCATTATGTGCAATTAAAAAAAAATATACAGGGAACCAACAGTGACAGGAAGGAAACCAGGACTCAAATCAATGGGTGTGGACCAGAAGGAAGAAAAAAACATTCAACCAGAACAGAATGAAGAAACAAGAATTCAAAAAAATGAGGAGAGGCTTAGGAACCTCAGGGACAACTTGAAATGCTCCAACATCCGAATCATAGGGCTGCCAGAAGGAGAAGAGGAAGAGCAAGAAATTGAAAACTTATTTGAACAAATAATGAAGGAGAACTTCCCCAATATGGTAAAGGAAATAGACTTTCAGGAAGTCCAGGAAGCTCAGAGAGTCCCAAAGAAGTTGGACCCAAGGAAGAGCACACCAAGGCACATCATATTTACATTAGCCAAGATTAAAGATAAGGAGAGAATCTTAGAAGCAGCAAGAGAAAAGGAGACAGTTATCTACAAAGGAGTTCCCATAAGACTATCAGCTGATTTCTCAAAAAGCAATCATGCAGGCAAGAAGGGGCTGAAAAGAAGTATTCAAAGTCATGAAAAGCAAGGACCTACATCCAAGATGACTCTATCCAGCAAAGCTAACATTTAGAATGGAAGGGCAGATCAAGTGCTTCCCAGATAAGGTCAAGTTAAAGGAGTTCATCATCACCAAGCCCTTATTATATGAAATGTTAAAGGGATTTATCTAAGAAAAAGAAGGTAAAAAAATATGAACAGTAAAATATGGACAACAAACTCACAGGTATTAACAACCAAACCTAAAAACAAAACAAAATAAAAACAAACTAAGCAAACAACTAGAATAGGAACAGAATCACAGAAATGGAGATCACGTGGAGGGATATCAGTAGAGAGTGGCAGGGGGAGAAAAGGGGAAAAGGTACAGAGAATAAGAAGCATAAATGGTAGGTAAAATATATTTTAAAAATAAAAAAATAAAAAGGTAACTGTCCCCTTTTCTCTTGCTGCTTCTAAGATTCTCTTATTTTTAATCTTGGGTAATGTAATTGTGATGTGCCTTGGTGTGTTCCTCTCTGGGTCCAACTTCTTTGGAACTCTCTGAGCTTCCTGGGCTTCCTGGAAGTCTATTTCCTTTGCCAGTATTCATTATTTGTTCAAATAAGTTTTCAATTTCTTGCTCTTCCTCTTCTCTTTGTGGCACCCCTATAATTTGAATGTTGGCCTATAATTCGAATGTTGAAATATTTATAGATGTCCTGGAGGTTCCTAAGCCTTTCCTCATTTTTTTGAATTCTTGTTTCTTCATTCTTTCTGGTTTATGGTTTTTTCTTCCTTCTGGTCCACACCATTGATTTGAGTCTCAGTTTCCTTCCCGTCACTGTTGGTTCCCTGTACATTTCCCCTATTTCTCTTAGCGTATTCTTCATTTTTTCATCTAATTTGCGACCAAATTCAACCAATCCTGTGAGCATCTGATAGGTTGGCTATCTCTTCATTGATTAATTGTATTTTTTCTGGAGCTCTGATCTGATCTTTTGTTTGGGCCACTTTTTTTTTCTTTGCGCGCCTGTTGTGTAATAAGGGGCGGGGTATTAGGTGTTCACCAGGATGGGGCAACCACTTCACTGCGCTGTGACACTGTGTGTGGAGAAGGGGTCCGAGAGGGAACAATGGCGCTTGCTCCACTCTCTGCCGGTTTTCAGTCACTTCCCCTGCTACCCACAATCAAATTGGGCCCTTCTGGTGCTGATTCCTGGGTGGGTGGGCTTGTGCACATTCTAGGACCCTGTGGGCCTCTCCAACAAACTCTCCTGTGAGGCTGGGAGTTCCTCCTGCTGCCACGTCAACCCCCACAGGTGTTTTCAATTGGTGGTTTGAAGCTTTATTTCCCCAAGCTGGGGCACTGGGTTGCGTGGTCTCTTTCTCTCCCCAGCTGTTTCTCCCAGTTTATCTGTGCACGAATGTGGGACCACCCGTTCCACCAGCTGCAGCCTTGTCCACCCCGGTCCTCCAGTTGCTGCTTTGCTTCGAGTCCTCTCCACCCCAGCTGTCCGTCTCCACCCCTCCTACCGGTCTGGATGAACGTGTCTTCTTTACCTCCTTGGTTGTCGGACTTCCATGCAGTTCAATTTTCTGTCAGTTCTTGTTGTTTTTTGTTTTTAAATTGTTGTTGTCCTTCTTTTAGTTGTGCGAGTAGGCACAGTGTGTCTACCTACGCCTCCATCTTGGCCAGAAGCTCCTATTTTGCCTTTGAATAACTGTTCCCAGCTCCAGGGCCTCTGTGGCCCTCCTGATGCCTCCCACCCACTGTTGAAGATCCTGAGTGGGCAAGGAGGAGGCAAGGATCCTTCTTTCTCAGCTGTAATATATAGGAATGAGAAGCTCCCTGTGACCCAGGACCTCCCTGTGAATGATGGGAAACCTCCCATCATCCACTTCCAGTACGAGGTCACTGAGATGACAGTCTCTTCCTGGGATGCAATCCTGTCCAACCAAAGCCTGTTTGTAGAAATCCCAGATGGATCATTAGCTTATGGGAGCAAAGAAGGATTGCTAGTGTTGCTCGAGTTTGCTGAAGGGAAAATTGTACCTTGAGGCCATCCCTGTGTCTCTTCTCAGCCAGATGTGATTTTCATGGTGTATCCCCTGCACCAGAACTTATCCGATGAGAACTAATGGTCATAGGATGCTTTGCCCAAGAGCAACAAAGGGGAAAGAGGGGAAGTTAGGCAGCCGTGGGACAGAGCTGGGGGCTTCTTGTTATCTAGGGAAGGAGGCTGAGGGGCTCAGGATAAGGGCTTATTATTGTGTTCTTGGAGTTGACTGGCTGAAATTGTTTTCCACAAAGAACAGTATAAATATATTATTCACACGTAATCACCAATAATAAATGAAGATATTTATGAACTGGCATTAGAAGCTTTTACAGTGCACTGTGTGATGTGTAGGGGAGGACATTGCCTGCAGGAGGAGGGACTATCTGGGTGTAGGGCAAGGCCTGGAGCGCCTGTGGCAGCACTGTCAGGCTCAGGCTCCCCAGCTGTTGGGCTTTCTCTTTTGGCTTTTAAGACTTGTTCATTTCCCAGTCATGACACACACCTGGGTTGCGGGCCAGGCTCCCCAGTTGGGGCACGCAAAAGGCGACCAATCAATGTATCTCTCACATTGATGTTTCTCTCCCTCTCTTTCTCCCATGCTTCCCTTCTCTCTCTAAAAATAAATAAGTAAAATCTCTTTTAAAAGTTCACTAAAATGTCAACATATGAAGCACAGAGAGCCACTGAATGTGAAAACAGGAGGTGAGGAACAGTTTTAACCCTATTCAGACACTCACCTTTTAGTAGAGCTGTTAGGATTGCTAAATCGAGGTCGTGCAGCTCCTCAGAATCAGCCTCAAATATGATAATCTATAAGAGTTGAAAAACAGAAAGGCATACATTTGGGAATTAGCAAAGAAGTGCTTCCAAGTGTACCCACCAAATTCATTCTTGAGCAAATGAATTGGGGAAAACAATCTTCATTAATGTCAACTATCACTCAGAATTTAAAAAAATTTTTTTACTTATAAAAGAGAAAAAAATTTACATAGGGTAGTAGAGAACTGTGGGCTTGCAGCAGAAAAAAATACCTAAAATGTTCCATCTATTCTAGAGGAAACATATATAAAAGAGCATTACTACACTAATTTACTGTGCACGTGCTATAAGAAAACTCATTTCAGTTCTTCATGTAAAGGAAATCCTTCCTCATTTCAAGGGAATACCGTATGAGTTCCTTCTGTTCGCCTAGGCTTAGAAACTCAGACTTCTGCTTTTCAATGAGAAATGTATCCTCAAGGATTTGTCATAAAATAAGTGAGGCAATTACAATGCACCCAGTGAGCAAGTATGATAGACAGCACAGACTGTCAGTGCAATGTCAGAGTGTCCTGTGCATCCCAGCATGCAACTGACTTTTAAGACAAATAAGGATATTACTTATAATTATAAAAGGCCTACTGTTAATGAATGTGTCTCAGTCTTTCCAAATGAAAATATATTTTATACAGTAGAGGGAGTGTTTAACAAAAAAAGAGATTGTAATACAGTTTGATATCAGGTATTGTGATCTCTCCTGCTTTGCTCTTCTTTCTCAAAATTGCTGCAGCTATTCAGGGTCGTTTATGGTTCCATATAAATTTCTGAAATGTTTGTTCTAGATATGTGAAATATGTCATGGGTATTTTAATAAGGATTGCACTGAATCTATAAATTGCTTTGAGTGGCAAAAAAAAAAAGACTTGTGTATTTTCTTTCCTTGCTTCCTATTACCCCAGGGATTTCTGTGTATCAGCTTTTTAGCCCTTGCGCAGCAGTGTCCTTGAGTTGTTTTCTGACACTCCACCTGGGCTTCTCCATATGCATTTGTATCTGGCCTGGAGAAAGCCAGTCTGATCCCTTCCTTCTTTACAGCTTAGTGTTATTTTGGCATTTGGTTAAGTTAGCTTAATCTGTTTAATGTTGTCAGTGCATTTTTAATAGGGGCATTGAAGTTCACTCCCACCACCAGGGCTTTTTTGAGGGTGCCTGGAACTTAAAAAACACAATCCAAATTCCAATTATCAGCTCACAGGCCAGGATTTTTTGCTCCTGGCTACAGCCCCAGTGTGTCTCCTTCCTAGGGTCGCAAAGATCAGAAAAGAAGAGGAATAGCAACTCAGGGCCTAGGGTGAGGGGGAGCAATCTTCTGATGAACTGGATGCCTCTGCCTAGCTGAGTATGGTGCTAACGGCACACCCCCTCAACCCACCCCTCTAACAGGTTCTGAAATAGTGCCTGAGACCCTGCTTCACAGGACCTAGAGGTAAGACTAGGGCTATAGAAGTGGCCTGTCCTTTTCTGTTTTCAAGGAACAACTTGTTCTAAGAGGGGAGGACGGGAGAGAGGTCTATTCTGGGTGAGGGGGGCGGGAGTGTCAGGAAGGCAAGTGTGTTGTGTTACTAGGTCAGTAAACTGATTTAAAGTTAAAAAATATTTGGACAATGACGATTGAAGATTCTATCTTTCTAACTATGTGCTAAATAAAATAACTGTTATTTTTCTTTCAATAAGAGAGAGATTCCACCCTGGCTGGTGTAGCTCAGTGGAATGAGCGCGGGCTGGGAACCAGAGGGTCCCAGTTCGATTCCCAGTCAGGGCACATGCCTGGGTTGAGGGCCAGGTCCCCAGTGGGGGCCATGTGAGAGGCAATCATACATTGCTGTTTCTCTCCCTCTCTGTCTCCCTCCCCCTCTCTCTAAAAATAAATAAAAATAAATCTTTTAAAAAAAAAAGAGAGAGAGAGATTCCAAACTCCTTAAGGAAGACTTTAGTAAAATCTTTTAACAAAGTCCTTTAATTTTCTATTAATATGACATTAAGTAAAAATTAGAATTACCTGCACAGGTTTCTTGGTTTTATGCTACTGACATTTCTTTCTTCTGTTTCAAGGATCTGGACCACAGAGACCCCTCTCTATGTAGGAAGGGATTGCAAGACAGCTTCTTGTCACAAGGAGAGGAAGGAATAACAACATCAATGCTCCCAAGGGTAAGGTATCAAAACTCCCTCACTAGCCACTGAAATAAATGACTTTAATCACACCCAGTTATAAATTTTCCTTTTGCATTTGTGGGTGGATAGAGGCAATGCTCCCTCTTTCTTCTATGCCTGCACAATCTAGCCCAGCAGACACTAGTTATATGAGGTATATAAAATGTAGCTAATGAGTCCCGATTGGGTGGCTCAGTGGGTTGAGCATTGTCCTGCAAACCAAAAAGTCACCAGTTTGATTCCCATTCAGGGCACTTGGACACATGCCTGGGTTGTGGCCGGGTCCCTGGTTGTGAGTTTCAATGTTTCTCTCACACATCGATGTTTCTCTCCTCTCTTTCCCCTTTCTCTAAAAATAAATAAATAAAATCTTTTAAAACATGTATCTACTGAAACTAGATAACTGAATTTTTAATATTTAAGTTGAGTACATTTAAATTTCAGTATTTGATTTAAATTTAAGTACTTGATTTAAATTTAAGCTAAAAAGTTTAAGTATGCTCAGAGCAACTTTGACTTGTAAATCAACTTTTCAGGTTTAAATTTTATGAAATATAAATACAGATCCAGAATTTCTTTTTTTAATAAACTCTTTTTATTGTTATTCAAGTACAAATCAAGAATGTCTGATGAAAATTCATAGTCCAAATTGATATGTACTATAAATATTGTTAACCTAAAAATAGATGCCAAATATCAGATGCATATGGATATGGGAGCCTTCCAAATGTCAGGGACCAAAAAGTGTATTCTCATAGGACAAAAAGCCAAACTCTCAAGACTAAAGAAAAACATCCAATTTAACCCAAAGTGAATTTCCTTCTTATGACAAAGGACCCAACAAAGACAAAGAAATAAAACAAAACAGCATTCAACACAAGCGAGTATTGAGTGAGCAGTGGAAGAAAATCTCTGCGAGCTGCTCACCAGCCACAGACTTCTTGCATAAGTGAGAGCCAGGAAAGAAGACTCTCCTGAGGAAAATAATCCCACATGCCATGGCCAACTCCTGGGGCTGCAGCTGCACACTGGCACCAAACAAGCATTTCTGGAGCCCTCCTTCCCTGCCCTCACCCCAATTCCAGGAAAGATCCCTCCCCATATCAAATGAATTTACTGACCTCAACAATAAGAAGAGGGAAGTTCAGAGTCTGGGAGGAACTCACAGCTGGGGAGGTGGTTGTTGGTGGAGCAACGAGCACAAAAGAGGATCTGAAAGCAACATACCAAGAAGCATTTATTTGAGGTGAGAAAGAATAGCTATTTGGGAAGAACTGATTCAGGAAGAAACCCAAATATTATTCTAATTATGAGAAGTCAAGGAAGGGAAGTAATTACGTGAATAGAAAGTAGGAACTTCTATTGGCGTTGATAAGCTAAGGAAGAAATTTTTTAAATATTTTATTGATTATGCTATTACAGTTGTCCCATTTCCCCTCCTTTATTCCCCTCTGCCCCACCCCACCCCCATTCCCCACCCTTTAGTTTTTGTCCATAGGTCATATACATAAGTTCTTTGGCTTCTACATGTCCTATACTATTCTTTTTTTTTTTTAAGATTTATTTTTATTTATTTTTAGAGAGGGGGAAGGGAGGGAGACAGAGAGGGAGAGAAACAGCAATGTATGGTAGCCTCTCACATGGCCCTCACGGGGACCTGGCCTGCAACCCAGGTATGTGCCCTGACTGGGAATCGAACCAGGACCGCTTGGTTCCCAGCCCGCGCTCAATCCACTGAGCTACACCAGCCAGGGCGTCCTATACTATTCTTAACCTCCCCCTGTCTGTTTTCTACCTACCGCTTATGCTACTTATTCTCTGTACTTTTTCCTCCTCTCTTCCCCTCCCACTCCCCTGTTGATATCCCTCCATAACTTATATAAATCTCTTTAACATTTCATATAATAAAGGCTGGGTGATGATGAACTCCTTGAACTTGACCTTATCTGAGAAGCACTTTATCTGCCCTTCCATTCTAAATGAAAGTTCTCCTGGATAGAGTAATCTTGGATGTAGGTCCTTGCCTTTCACGACTTGGAGTACTTCTCTCCAGCCCCTTCTTGCCTGAAAGGTCTCTTTTGAGAAATCAGCTGACAGTCTTATGGGAACTCCTTTGTAGGTAACTGTCTTCTTTTCTCTTGCTGCTTCTAAGATTCTCTCCTTATTTTTAATCTTGGGTAATGTCATTAGGATGTGTCTTGGTGTGTTCCTCTTTGGGTCCAACTTCTTTGGGACTCTCTGAGCTTCCTGGACTTCCTGGAAGTCTATTCCCTTCACCAGCTTGAGAAAGTTCTGCCACATTCTCTTCTAACCATGTTGTTTGACAAGGTCCGGACGTGGGAAGAGGGAATTCAAGGAATCCATCTTCTGGAAGAGAATGTGGCATAATAAGGGGGGGCAGTGATTTTCCTGAGATTTCTCTTAGTAACTTGTAGTAACTTGCTTGCTGCTGTTGGTCATGGCCTTACTTTGTGCCCTGGTTCCCATGGGAGCGGGCCATGGGAAGAAAGAGACTCGAAGTGAGTCTATGATTGATTTTGAGAGAAACTCTGAAGGGACAACTAGTTCTCCCTGGACCACTGAATCATGCCAAAAATTGTTTAAACAATGTGTTTATAAATCTGAATAAGAAATTGTCCCCGACTGGTCCCATAAGAGAACTCATGAATCAGTTCCAACAGGCTGAACTATTGCCTGTCTATATGTTTATTTTGGTGATCAAAAGGTGGTGGGATTGTTAGACATTTATATTTCAAGTCCATTAAACTGCATAATTCCAATAAAGTTATATAAAATAATTTCTTAATCAAAGAACAAAATCTCCTCTAATGAATTAGCCCCTGAATATCTAGAAGTTGTTAGAGTAGTAGCCCCTCCTTTACCTTGAATAGAAATATATATCAATTAGAAGTAGACAGGCAAAGAAATAAGAAAAGCTAGTTAGCTATTACAAATTAAGCATGTAGAAACAGTTACCAAGGAGTCAGAGTTCATAGTACATAGAGAAATATTTTAGACAGAAAAGATGGATAGCTAAGTTAGACATCACAGAGGTCTTATAATAAATTTCCTATAACCTCTACCCAATCTAGCATATCCTTTGTACATACAGCTATTTCCAATTGTCTGATTTATAGCTCTCTTGGTCAAAACAATCTTTGTTTAATATATAACAGAATCTATGGAGACTTTCGTACTTTTCCTAGTTACCCTTGTATTGATTTTTTTCTGCTTCACCTAATCGCAAATGTTAATCACTACCAAAAATGAAAGTATAAAAACCTGCTTGTACTTGCAATAAATGGAACAGAGCCTCACTGTCCTTTGAGTCGTGTTTTCGTCTGTCTCCCATTCGCCAATGCCTTACCCACCTCAGAGACCTGTGACCCAGCTGCAGCCGGCCCACAGCAAAGTTCTCCTTCATTATTTGTTCAAATAAGTTTCCAATCCCTTGGTCTTCCTCTTCTCCTTCTGGCACCCCTATAACTCGGATGTTGGGTTGTTTAAAGATGTCCTGGAAGTTCCTAAGTCTCTTCTCATTTTTTTTGAATTCTTGTTTCTTCATTCTTTTCTGGTTGAATGTTTTTTTCTTCCTTCTGGTCCACACCATTGATTTGAATCCCAGTTTCCTTCCCATCCCTATTGGTTCCCTGCACATTTCCCTCATTTCCTTTAGCATATCCTTCATTTGTTCATCTAATTTGAGACCAAATTCAACCAATTCTGTGAGCATCCTGATTACCAGTGTTTTGAACTGTGCATCTGATAGGTTGGCTATCTCTTCGTCACTTAGTTGTATTTTTTCTGGAGTTTCAATCTGCTCTTTCATTTGGGCCATCCTTCCCTTTCCCTGAGTGTCTATTACTTTAAGGGGCAGAGCCTTAGGTGTTCACCTTGGCAGGGCAACCCACCATGCTGTGTTGTGAAGTTACCTGTCGGGGTGGGGCCTGAGAGAACAACAGGCTTGCTCTGCTCTCTGCACTTCCCCCACTACCCACAAGCAAGTTGGGCCCTTCTGTGCTGGCTCCGGGGTGGCTGGGTGGACTTGTGCAGTTCCAAGTCCCTGTGGGTCTCTCCAGTGAACTCTCCTGTGAGTCCAGGAGTTCCTCCTGCCACCGCTTCAACCCCCACAGGTGTTTTCAGATGATGGTTTTAGGCTTTATTTCCCCTCGATGGTGGGTTTCAAGGTCTGCTCGGCTCCCCAGCTTTTTCTCATAGTTTATCTGCATGCAAATGAGGGACCACCTGGTCCACCAGTCTCAGCCCCACTGGGTCTGGGTTTTGCTGAATGTGCCCACCACAGGCCTCTCCAAGTAGCTGCAGAGTTGCCGGTACTGCTCTACAAATGGCTGTCGCGTCACACACACTTCGCCCAGCTCTGCCCCACTTACCAGTCTGGATGAACATGTCTTCTTTAACTTCTTGGTTGTCGGACTTCTACTCAGTTCGATTTTCTGTCAGTTCTGGCTGTTTTTGTTTTTTAAATTGTTGTTTTTCCTCTTTTGGTTGTGCGAGGAGGCACAGTGTGTCTACCTATGCCTCCATCTTGGCTGGAAACCAGTATTTTATTTTTTAATTATATTTTATTCATTATGCTATTACGGTTGTCCTGATTTTTCCTTCTTTGCCCTCCTCCACCAAACACCCCCACTCCATCAGGCAATCCCCCCACCATTGTTCATGTCCATGGTCATGCATATAATTTCTTTGGCTGCTCCCTTTCCTATACTATACTTTACAACCCCATGGATATTCTGTAACTATCTATTTGTACTTCTTAATCCCCTCACCTCTTCACCAATTCTCTCCCTGACCTCTCCCATCTGGCAACCTTCCAGTAACTAACTTCTTTTCTCTTGCTTTTAAGAGTCTCTCTTTATCTTTAATCTTTGCCTTTTAATAATGATGTGTCTTTTTTTTTTTAATGAATTGGGGATGTCCGCATAGTTGGGTCTTTTTTTTTTTAATTTATCTTTATTTTTTATTTTTAGAGAGAGGGGAAGGGAGGGAGGAAGAGAGGGAGAGAAACAGCAATGTATGGTTGCCTCTCACATGGCCCTCATGGGGACCTGGCTCGCAACCCAGGCATGTGCCCTGACTGGGAATCGAACCGGGACACTTTGGTTCCCAGCCCCCACTCAATCCACTGAGCTACACCAGCCAGGGCTTAATAATGATGTGTCTTGGAGTGGGCCTCTTTGCATCCATCATAATTGGGACTCTCTGCACTTCCTGGACTTGCACATCTATTTCCTTTACCAAATTAGGGAAATTTTTCTTCACCATTTTTTCAGATAGATTTTCAATTTCTTGCTCTTTCTCTTCTCCTTCTGGCACCATTATGAGGTGAATGTTAGACTTCATAAAGTTGTCCCAGTGGCTGTTTATACTATTCTCATTTTTTTTATTCTTTTTTCTTGTTCTGTGGTTGTTTTTTGCTTCCTTATGTTCCAAATCATTGAGTTGATTCTTGGCTTCATCCATTCTACTGTTGTTTCCTTAAAAATTGTTCTTTATTTCAATTAGTGTATCTTTCATTTCTGAATGGATCTTTTTTATGCTGCTGAGGTCCTCGCTAAGTTCCTTGAGCATCCTTATAACCAGTGTTTTGAACTCTGCATCTGATAGATTGCTTATCTCCATTTTGTTTAGTTCTTTTCCTGGAGTTTTTATCTGTTCTTTCATTTAGACATGTTTCCTTGTCTCCTCATTTTGGCAGCCTGCTTGTGTTTGTTTCTATGTATTAGGTACAGCTGCTTTGACTCCGTGTTTTGGTAGTATGGCTAATGTAGTAGGTGTCCTGTAGGGTCCAGTGGCACAGCCTGTCCTATCACTCCAGCTGAGTACTTGAGATTCACCCTTCATGTGGGCTGAGTATACCCTCCTCTTGTAGTTGAGCCTTGGTTGCTGTTGGCAGATTGATGGGAGGGATTTACCCAGGTCAGTCAGTTACAAAGACTGGCTGTGACCACTGACAACAAACCTCCACCCTCTGTGAAGGGTCAGCTGTGTGGGGACAGGATGGTGGTGCTCTGATGTGATCTATAACTATGCACTGGGTACATTGGCTCTGGGGTTTCCCAGATGGTGCAAGCCAAAGTAAGCCCCAACCTGTATTTTGCCCAGGGCACTCTGCCTGAGCTGTAAAACAATCTGAGATGGCTGCTACTTGTGCTGGGCTTGGAGATTCCCAGGTAACACCAAGCTGTGACTCATCTGGCTGCCACTAGGGCTCACTAAAGCCAGGTGTTGCTTTTTTTTATAGGATTTGGAAGCCATGACCACCCATTCTTATGGAAAAGTGGGTTCGGTGGGCCCATAAGTTGGGTTGGGTAGAGCCTCTGTGGATCTCCAAGGTGGGTCTAGTAGTGTTAGCCAGGTTTATGGAGTCTCAGATATAGCACCAACCTACTGGCTGTGTGGGGTGAGGTCTCAGTAAAAGGACAATGGCTTCTGCTTGCCCTGATGCCAGACACTTCAGTTTCTCCATGTATACCACTGGTGCTCTTCAAGCTGCCACCTCAGTGCTGGATCTCGGAGAGAGCAAGTCTGAGTAGGTGAGTCCATGTGTGGGTTCACCAAGAGGAACTGCTTAGAGCTCCAGCAGCCTCCTGTGCTGACTCAATCCCCACTGGTTTTTTCACAGCCAGAAGTTGTGGGGACTTGTCTTCCTGGTACTGGAATCCTGGGCTGGGGGACCTGGTATGGGTCTGGGACTCCTCAATCCCAAGATATCCCTCCCATATTTTTATTCATATGGGTGAGACCAGTTCATTCTCTATGCCCCTCCTACCAGTCTGGATGGATGTGGTTTCTTCAATTTCATAGTTGTCAGACCTCTATTCAACTCGATTTCTGATGTTCCTGAGTGATAGTTATTCTATATTTTAGTTGTAATTTTGACGTGGATGTGCAAACAGGCAAGCCATGTCTTCCTGTGTCTCCGTCTTGACCAGTAGTCCAGATTATATTTTAGATATATTGTACTAAATAAAATATATTATTAATTTTATTTGTTTCCCTTCACCTTTCAATGTGGCTAGTAGAATATTTTAAATTATATATGAGTGATTAAAGACTGAATGCTTTCTCTTTAAGTTTGGGAACAAGGCAAGGATGTCTGCTTTTGCTATGCTTATTCAATATCACACTGGATGTTCTAGCCAATACAATAAATAAATAAAATAACTAAAAGACATACAGTTTGCAAAGGGAAAAATACAATTATCTCTATTCTCAGATGACACTGTTGTTCATGTAACAAATACCAAGCAATCTAAAAAAAAATCTTCTAGAACTAATAAGTTGGAGTGTGGTCCTGTAACCAAAAGGTTGCAGGTTCAATTCTAGTCAGGACACATACCTAGGCTGCAGGTTGAATCTCAGGTCCTGGTGTATATGATCCCTTGTGTACAGGAGGCAACCAATCTATGCTTATCTCTTCCATCAATGGCTCTCTCTCTCCATTCCTCTCCCTCTAAAAGCAATGAGAAAAAACATGTCCTCTGATATGGATTTTTTTTTTCACTTTTTAAATACAAAATTTTTATTTAAATGATCCTATGATCCTATTACTAGATTTTTTTTACCCAAGTAACAAATACACATTATATACTGTTACGACATTTTTCACTCTTTTTTAAAATATTTCTTTTTTTATTACTTTATTATTTTTCAATTATGATATGGATTTTTAAAAATTAAATTGGAAACCTGTATGCTAATGTTTACAGCAACTGTATTTTTAGTTGCCAAAAATCAAATCCATCCCAAATGTCTTTCAATTGGTGGATGGACTGTATGTTTTCCTTTTTTTAATTGTTATTAAATTACAGTTATCCCCATTTTCCCCCCATTACTCTCCTCTGCCCTACCCACACCCCACCTCTCACATTCAATCCACCCCATACCCCATTGTCTTTCCCATGGGTCCTTTATACATGTTCCTCCCTTTCCCCTTCTTTCACCCATTATCCCACTCACCCCTCACCTCTGGTTACTTTCAGTTTGTTCTTTATTTCCATGTCTCTGCTTTTATTTCGCTCACTTGTTTGTTTTGTTGATTAGTTTCCACTTGTAGATGAGATCATATGGTATTTGTCTTTCACCACCTGGTTTATTTCACTGAGCATAATTCTCTAGTTCCATCCATGTTGTAGCAAAGGGTAGGAGTTCTTTTTTCTGCTGCATGTATTCTATTGTGTAAATGTACCACAGTTTTATGATCCACTCATTCACTGATGGGCACTTAGGTTGTTTCCAACACTTGGCTATTGTAAATAGCACTGCTATGAACATTGGGTGCATAGCAGTGTTTGAATTGTTGTTTCAGGATTCTTAGGGTATAATCCCAGCAGTGGAATTGTCAAATCGAAAGGTATTTCCATTTTTAGTTTTCTGAGGAAGTTCCACACTATTTTCCACAGTGACTTCACCAGTCTGCATTCCCACCAACAGTGCACTAGGATTCCCTTTTCTCCACAACCTCACCAGCATTTGTTGTTTGTTGATTTCGTTATGATGGCCACTCTGACCAGTGTGAAGTGGTATCTCATTGTGGTTTTAATTTGCATCTCTCTGATGGCTAGTGATGCTGAGCATCCTTTTGTATGTCTCTGGACCCTCTGTATGTCCTCCTTGGAGAAGTGTCTGTTCATGTCCTTTGCCCATTTTTTAATTGCATTGTTTGTCTTCCTGGAGTGGAGTCATATGAGTTCTTTATATATTTTGTAGATCAAACCCTTGTTGAGTTGGGCAAATGTAGTTTAGCATATACATATAATAGAATACTACTCAGCAATAAAAAAGGAAATAAAGTACCGATACATATTATGAAATGGATCCAGTATGCCATGTGAAAAAATCCAGACTGAAGAGCTTCATACTATATGCTTCCATTATATAAAATTACAGAAAAGAAAAAATAATAGGAGCAGAAAATGGATGTGTGGTACCCAGGATTGGGAGTAAGAAGAGAATTTGACCACAAAGGGTGTGAAAGAGAGAATTTGAGGGTGTGATATAACTGTTCTGTATCTTGATTGTAATCATAATTACATGACTTTATGCACTTGCCAAAACTCATAAAACTGTATGTGAAAAAATGGATTTTATTGTATGTAAATTTAAAAATAAATTTTAAATTACATATGCAGAATGCATTATTTTTCTATTGAATAATAGCTGCTCTAGAAGAAATATAACAAAGAAGCCCATATGTATCATGTTTTCTCAGGACAGAGAGCACTATATAAAAATTTCATAATACATCATGCTTTTATTTCCTCCCTTTTTCATAAGTTATAGAAGTTAAATGTGGGCAAAGGAATGGCTCAGGCTTAAAGTAGATTGCCTAAGAATATTACTTTAAGTTTTATAAAACATGTGTTCTTTCAGATAAAGAAAAATATCACAGAGTGAATGTATTTACCAAGACACCAAAACTGCATGTTTATATTTTCCAATTTATGTAAAGTTGTACCCATTCATTCATTATTTACAGTGTATTCATTCTGTTTCAGGCACTGGGGATTTGGCAGTGAATAAGATACATTTAATAAGAGGATCAGGAGACAGAAATTAATGCAAATTAACACACAAACAGGACTTCCAATCAAGATGGAGGTATAGATAGGTTCATTTTGCCTCCTCTCACAAGCAAAAGAAGGACAACAACAAATTGGGAAATAAAAAATAACCAGAACTGCCAGAAAATCGAACTGTATGGAAGTCCAACAACCAAAGAGTTAAAGAAGAAACATTCATTCAGACAGGTAGATGGGGCAGAGACAGGCAGCTGGGGTGGGGAGGACACACAGCAAGGCAGCAGCTGGAGGACCAGGAGGGCAAGGCTGCAGCTGGTGGACAGGTTCAGGCAAGGTGGCAGGTGGAGGACAGGGTGGTTCCATATTTGTGTGCAGATAAAACCAGGAGGGACAACTGGGGAGCGAGACAGACAACACAATCCAGGGTCCCAGCATCAGAAAGAAAGTCTCAAAACCTCTGGCTGTAAAAACCTGTGGGGGTTGCAGTGGTGGGAGAAACTCCCAGCCTCACAGGAGAGTTCATTGGAAGGACCTATGGAGTCCTAGAATGTACACAAACCTACCTGCCTGGGAATTAGCACCAGAAGGGCCCAATTTGCTTATGGGTAGCAGAGGAGGTGACTGGAAGCCGGCCAAGAGGCATTTAAAGTGGCATTGTTCCCTCTCTGAACCCTCCCCCAACATACAGCACCACAATGCATCAACATGGGTTGCCCTGCCCTGGTGAATACCTAAGGCTCTGCCCCTTACAAGATAAAAAGTGCATTGAGACAAAGAAATATGGCTCAAATGAAAGAACAGATCAAAACCCCCAAAACAGAACTAAGCAATGAAGAGATAGCCAACCTATCAGATGAAGAGTTTAAAATACTGGTAATCAGGTTGCTCACAGAAATAGTTGAGTATGGTAGCAAAATAGAGAAAAAAGTGAAGGCTATGCAAAGTGAAATAACCAGGACTCAAATCAATGATTTGGAACAGAAGGAAGAAATAAACATTCAACCAAAACAGAATGAAGAAACAGGGGGAGGTTAAAAATAGTATAGGAAATGGAGAAGCCAAAGAACTTATATGTATTGAACCCATGCCATGTCATGACCCATGGACATGAACTAAGGGCGGGGGGAATGCTGGTGGGAGGGGGGTGCAGTGTGGAAGGGAATACAGGAGAGGAAAAAATGGGACAACTGTAGTAGCATAATCAATAAAATATACTTAAAACACACACACACACATGAATAAAACTTTGCAGTAGAAGAAGAAAGGGTAGCCAAAAGAACACCTCTTGGAAGAAATTCTGCAAGATAGTGGTTTAAGAGTTTCTAATTCTTGTCCCTTCCCAGAAATATGAATTTGAACAGCTAATCATACATGAAAAATATCTTCACAAGACCTAAGGATTCCAAGTAAGATATTATAGTACCTGGGTATGGCAGAAAAATTAAAAAAAGATACACTGAGGTGAGTATGAATGAGAGTTTAACATCACCTCCTTCATCTCAGGAGCCCACTGCACAGAGAGACTCACTCCCCATGGAGGAGGGAAAGTGAAATGATTGCTTAACTTTCCCGTGGGCCCCAGCACTGGCCTGCACAAAGCTGGCTCTCACAAGCTCCCAGTCTGCCCCACAACTGCATGTCCTCTGTACTGTAAATCTAGGCACAACCCATGGACTAGGATCTCAGAGTGGCCCCCACAAATCCCAGCATCATATCTTTCTACCTGATGACCCAGGCACCAGACCTGCTTGCCCAAGGACTCCAGTGGCAAGCCCACCCATGGACACCACAGATGGCCCACCCAGACTCTCTGGAAGGGCTGACAGGTGATGGTATTTTCTAAGTCAGTCTGTGAAGACTAGAAGAGGTGCCTGCTCCTCCAGTGGCATACCAGAAGAGGCTAAAGGGTCTGGCATTGGGGCAAGCAGAAAACATTGTCCATTTTCTGAGTCCTCTCACCACAGACCGACAGAACCATCAGGCTGATGCCATATCTGAGACTCCATCAACCTGGCTAACACTGTTGACCCACCTTGGAGATCCCCAGAGACTCTGCCCCACCCAACTTACAGGCCCACCCAAGGTGCTTTTCCATATGAATTGGTCTTGGCTCATGCTTCATAGCTTCCTAAATCTTATCAAATAAGCAACAGCTGGCCTCAGTGAGCCCCAGGCAGGGCATTAGCAGGAGCCAGATTAGTTTCACAGCTGTACTTCATCTGGGAATCTCCAAGCCCAGAACAAACTGCAGATTGCTTTATAGCTCATGCAGGGTGGCCCTAGACAAAACACTGGTGGGGGCTGACTTTGGCCTGCACCACCCAGGAAACCCCAGAGCAATTGCACCTAGTGAATAGCTACTGACCACATCAGAGCACCACCACCCTGCCCCTGCACTGCTGATCCTCCACAGAGGGTGACATTGGTGGTCAGTGGTCACCGCCAGTCCTTACACCTGACTGACCTGGCTAAATCCCTTGCACTGATCTGCCAACAGCAATCAAGGCTCAACTACAATAGGAGGGTGTAGTCAGCCCTCAATGAGGGCACACCTAGAGTATTCAGCTAGGGTGGTAGGGAAGGCTGTGCCACTGGACCCTACAGGACACCTACTACATTAGGTTATGTTACCAAGACAGGGAGTCATAGCACCTCTACCTAATACATAGAAACAAACACAGGGAGGCTGCCAAAACAAGAAGACAAAAAAACATGGCCCAAGTGAAAGAACAGATCAAAACTCCAGTAAAAGAACTAAACAAAATGGAGATAAGCAATCTATCAGATGCAAAGTTCAAAACACTGGTTATAAGGTTACTCAAGGTTGAGGACCTTAAAAAAAGATCCATTCAGAAATGAAGGATTCACTAATTAAATTAAAGAACAATTTACATGGAAACAACAGTATAGTGGATGAAGCTGGGAATAAAATCAATGATTTGGAACATAAGGAAGCAAAAAAAAAAACAACCCACTAATCAAAACAACAAGAAGGAAAAAGAATTTTAAAAATGAGTATAGTGTAAGGAGCCTCTCGGACAACTTCAAGCATTCCAACATTTTCATCATAGGGGTGCCAGAAGGAGATTAGCAAGAAACTGGAAACCTATTTGAAAAAATAATGAAAGAAAGCTTCCCTAATTTGGTGAAGGAAATAGACATGCAAGCCCAGGAAGCACAGAGAGTCCCAAACAAGATGGATGCAAAGAGGTCCATGCCAAGACACATCATAATTAAAATGCCAAAGGTTAAAGATAAAGAGAGAATCTAAAAGAGGCAAGAGAAAAGCAGTTAGTTACCTACAGGGGAGTTCCCATAATACCATCAGCTGATTTCTCAAAAGAAACTTTGCAAGCTAAAAGGGATTGGCAAGAAATATTCAAAGTCATGAAAAGCAGGGTCCTACAGCCAAGACTGCTCTATCCAACAAAAATATCATTTAGAATCAAAGGATAAAGAGCTTCCCAGACAGGAAAAACTAAATGACTTCATTATCACCAAACTATTATTCTCTGAAATGTTAAAGAAACTTATTTTTGAAAAAAGATCAAAACTATGAACTATACAATGGCAATAAATATATGTCTTTCAACAATTGCATATTGAATACAAAGTAAGCAAACCAGAAGAACAGAGACAGAATCATGGATACGGAGAGCCTTTTCATGGTTGCCAGATGGGATGGCAGTTTGTGAAATGGGTGAAGAGATTAGGGGATTAAGAAGTACAAATATTCAATTACAGAATAGCCATGGGGATGTAAATGAAAGTACAGTATAGGAAATGGAGTAGCCAAGAACTTATATGCATGACCATGTACATGAACAATTATGTGGGGATTGCCTGAGTATGTGGTGGGTGCTGGGTTGAGGGGGAAAGCAGGGGGAAATTGAGACAACTCTAATAGCATATTCAATAATATTTTTTAAAAGCAAATTAGACACAAGCCTTAAGTAATGTATTTCTTGTATTTAACCTTAACCACAAAAATTATTTTTAAATGTAAAACTCTAAACATTTTTGTGACTTATTCTTGCACAAATAAGCCACAATGTGATAGTTTTCTTAAAATTGTATTTTCTTCTATTGGAGACAATGAGGAGAAGTGGATTAAATGAGATAATACTTGGTGCAGCATCTGGCACAGGACAGACACTGAGTATGTTGTCCTTACCACTGTGATTCTTGGCGTTTGCTGAGTGAGTAACAGATAGGGATGTTGTTGATTTGGAATCCGTGACCCAGCAGCCTGTTCACCTTTCTACTTCCAGCTCCTAGAACAATGCCTGCTATACCAGCGCCTCCCCCGCACAGGACAACCATTCACCCCTACCTAGTGACTCACTTTGAATCTACCTCATGCAACTTGGGCACAACCAGAAGCTGTAAAGTACAGCATAGGGAATATAGTCGATGATATTATAACAACTATGCATGGTGCCAGGTGGGTACTAGACTTACTGGGAGGATCACTTCATAAATTATATAAATGTTTAACCACTATGCTATATACCTGAAAGTAATACAATATTGAATGTCAACTATAACTGCAAAACTTTAATAAATCAACTCCTAACTCTAGAAAATAAAAACTTACATAAATCGATGAATGTGATACACCACACTAGCAGAAAGATAAAATATGTATGATAAAATTTCTACATCCTTTCATGATAAAAACTCTCAACAGTCTTGGTATAGAAGGTATGTACCTAAACAAAATAATAGTCATATATGACAATCCCATAGCTAATATCATAAATGTAAAAATCTAAAAGATTTTCCTCTAAGTTCAAGAAGAGAGGATGCCCAATAATCTTACCACTTCTATATAATATAGTACTAGAAGTCCTAGCCAGAGCAATTAAACAGGAAAAAGAATTAAAGTGTTAACTAACCTTATTGTGATAATCGTTTTACAATATATTGAAGTGTTTGTGTATCACATTATCATTTTGTACACCTTAAACTTACAATGTTACATGTCATTATATCTCAGTGAAGCTAACTGTGGTGAAACTTGACTTCTGATCATCCTTAAACATTACAAAGTAGCCTGTCACAAAATGTGGGGGAAGGCAAAGAGAACAGTAAATGTAGTTGCATGTTTATTTGCATTCAAGAATGTCTGAAAGAAAAAGTATATCTAAGTAGAAAGTCTTATTTTTATGGGAGTGGATTTAGGGTTTCACTGCTTATCTTCTCCTGGAGAAGAACAACATCTCATTGAACAATAAGTATATATTTAACTAATGTTTCTGGGGGTTGGCTGGTGTAGGCTTAGTTTGGCCAAGTGGCTCCACTCTACATGCCTCTCACCTTCCTCTTGTCTATAGCCTAACCTAGTTCTGTTCTCACAGTGATGGCAGGGCTGTAAGAGTGAAAGCCCGATTGTACAAGTGCTTTTTATGGCTGTGGTTTCTCCACATCCGTTACTCAAAGCAAGTCTAAGGGCCATGGCCAAAATCAAGGTGTGAAGATATACATCTTGTCCATGGGGATTGTGAAGAGGAAAATGCAAATATTTCTAAACAATAATGTAATCGTACATAAAGGTGACTTTTACTTTTTTCTTTATACTTTTCTGATTATTAATTTTAATAACCAGTGTATGTGATTTTAGCATTATAAAAAGTAATAAAACCACCATTTGGGTTTATAACAAAGGAGAAGAGACAATATCTATTATTTTCTTGTGTTCCCTCTGCCAAACAAAGACCAGGAAGAGATTGTAGCACTGACCATTAACTGTTTTTAAGTATATTTTATTGATTATACTATTACAGTTTTTCCAGTTTTTCCCTCTTTATCCCCCTTTCACCCTGCACCCAACACTCTAGAATTCCCCTCACTTAGTTCATGTCCATGGGTTATACATATAAGTTCTTTGAATTCTGTTTCTTATACCATTCTTAACCTCTCCCCATCTATTTTTGCCTACCAATTATGCTTCTTATTCCCTCTATCTTTCCCCCGCTATTCCTCTCCTCCACCTCCCTACTGAAAACCCTCCATATGATGTCCATTTCTCTGATTCTCTTCCTGTTCTATTTGTTTGCTTAGTTTTGGGTTTTGTTGTTTCTCTTTATTTTAGGTTCAGTTGTTGATAGTTGCGAGTTTGTTGTCATTTTACTGTTCATAGTTTTTGATCTTCTTCTATTTCTTAGATAAGTCCCTTTAACATTTCACATAATAAAGGCTTGGTAATGATGAACTCCTTTAACTTGACCTGTTACAGAAAAATGGAACGACCAGATACCAAGAGATATCGGAGCACGATCCTTTTATTTTTACGTCCACGGACCCTGGGGAGTTCTCCAAATCCAGGGCACCGAGGTTGGGTTGGGGTCTGCTTTTATAGCCTTGTCTCTTCCTAGTCTACGTGGCAGAAGCAGGTTACCATAGAATCAAAATCAGATGTTAGGTTAGCTACCTTATTTGGGAGACAAAGAACAAGGTGCATGGGCTTAACGCGGAAATTAAGCCTGGCAACCTTACCTGGTTCTTTATGTGCTATTAGCATTGTTAGTTGCTAAGCAGGTCATGGGTGGCTGAGCCTGCAGCTTGGCAGGAAAGTTTGTAACTGACATTCTGTAACTGGGCTGGTAACTGACATTTTAGACAAAGAACAAAGTACAGGGGGCTTGGGTTCGCTCCCGCCCCCCCCACCTTTTGCAGGCAGGAGGTGTTTCTGCGGTTCAGTAGTACGGAGGTTGCCTGTAACAGACCTTATCTGCCCTTCCACCCTAAATGATAGCTTTGCTGGATAGAGTCATCTTGGATGTAGGTCTTTGCCTTTCATGACTTTGAATACTTCTTCCCAGCCCCTTCACTGTCTGTGGGGGAGGGGTCAGAGAGGGAACAATGCAGCTCACTTGCTCAGCTCTAGCCTCACTTTCCAATGAACTGTCTCATGTAAGACTGGGAGTTTCTCTCACCATGGCAACCCCCACTGTAGTCCACAGTCAGCTCTGAGTCTCAGTTTCTCATTCAGCCAGCTCCGCCCACATAGTCTGCTACCTTGCCAGAAGTTCTCTCCGCAAGCCCCCCAGTCTGGTCCACCCATCTGCCCATCTCCCTTGTTTCCCTCCTACCAGTCTGGTTGGACTGATTGACTGCTTCTTTAATTCCTTGGTTGTTGGAGTTCCATGGAGTTTGATTTTCTGGCACTTCTGGTTGTTTATTGTTTTTAGATTAGTTGTTATCCTCCTTTTGATTGTGTGAGGAAGCAAAGGGTTTCTACCTATGCCTCCATCTTAGCCAGAACTTGACCACTAGATGTTTTTTTGTTTGTTTTGTTTTTTTATTTCTTTATATATATATGTTTTATTGATTATGCTATTACAGTTGTCCCATTCCCCCCCCCTTTCTTCCCCTCCGCCCCCTTACCCCTCCTTTCCCCACCCTTCAGTTTTGTCCATAGGTCATACACATAAGTTCCTTTGCTTCTGCATTTCCTACACTATTCTCAACCTCCCCCTGTCTGTTTTCTACCTCCCATTTATGCTACTTATTCTGTGCCCCTTTCCCCCCTCCCCCTACCACTCCCCTGTTGATATTCCTCCATACGTTATATAAATCCCTTTAACATTTCATATAATAAAGTCTGGTTGATGATGAACTTCTTGAACTTGGCCTTATCTGAGAGGCACTTTATCTGCCCTTCCATTCTAAATAATAGCTTTGCTGGATAGAGTATTCTTGGATGTAAGTCCTTGCCTTTCATGACTTGGAATACTTCTCTCCAACTCCTTCTTGCCTGCAAGGTCTCTTTTGAGAAATCAGCTGACAGTCTTATGGGAATTCCTTTGTAGGTAACTGCCTTCTTTTCTCTTGCTGCTTCTAGGATTCTTTCCTTATTTTTAATCTTGGGTAATGGAATTATGATGTGTCTTGGTGTGTTCCTCTTTGGGTCCAATTTCTTTGGGACTCTCTGAGCTTCCTGGACTTCCTGAAAGTCTATTTCCTTCACCAGCTTTGGGAAATTCTCCATTATGTGTTCAAATAAGTTTTAAATCCCTTGGTCTTCTTCTTCTCCTTCTGGCAGCCTTATGATCCGTATGTTGGGCCGTTTACAGATGTCCTGGAGGTTTCTGAGCCCCTCCTCAGTTTTTTGAATTCTTGTTTCTTCATTCTTTTCTGGTTGGATGTTTTTTTCTTTCTGCTGGTCCACTCTGTTGATTTGAGTCCCAGTTTCCTTCTTATCCCTATTGGTTCCCTGCAGGTCTCTCCTCATTTGTTCAAGTAATTGCGATAATTTTTCATCGAATTCTGTCAGCATCCTGATTACCAGTGTTTTAAACTGTGCATCTGATAGGTTGGCTATCTCTTGATCGGTTAGTTCTGGAGCTTTCATCTGTTCTTTCCTTTGGGCCATTTTTTTCCCCTTGGTGCGCCTGTTACTTTAAGGGGCGGAGCCTTAGGTGTTCACCAGGGCAAGGAAACTCACGGTGTAATGAAGCCTGTGGGGGCGGGACCTGCGAGAACAGTGGCGCTTGCTCAACTTTCCACACCCACACCGCTTCCCAAAAGCAAGTTGAGCCCCTCTGCACTGGCTCCAGGGTTGTTCCAGGGTCGGTGGACAGGCTCACTGTTCCAACTCCCCGTGGGTCTCCCCAACGAACTCTCCTGTGAGGCCAGGAGTTCCTCCCGCCGTCACCTCCACCCGTACAGGTGCTTTCAATTGGTGGTTTGAGGTTTTATTTCCCTCCGCCAATGGGTTGTGCCCTGCTTTCTCTCCCGGTTTGTCTGCACACGAATACAGACCTGCCCGGTCCACCAGACTCAGCCCCACTGCGTTCGGGTGAGCTTGGCGCTGGCCGCATTTTGGTCAGGCACACCTGTCTCGGAGTGCTGCAGCTCTGCCAGAACACTCCACAAACCGTGGTCTTGCCGTCTGCTCACCGGCTGGCCGTGGAGTCGCTGCATGCTCTCTCCTCCCGGCTGCCTGCTGATTGGCTGCTGAGTGGCCGCGTGCTCTCTCTCTCTCTGCCCAGCTCTGCCCGGCTTACCAGACTGAATGTATGTGTTTTCTTCAACTCCTTGGTTGTCGGACTTCCTCTCAGTTCGATTTTCTGTCTTGTCTGGCTGTTTTTGTTTAAGTAAATTGTTGTTTTTTCCCTCGTTTGGTTGTGCGAGGAGGCACGGCGTGTTCACCTATGCCTCCATCTTGCCGGAAGTCTGACCACTAGATGTTAATATAAAACATTAGAATAAAGCTGAAGAAGAGCACCCAAAAAAGCATAGTACCAAAATATAATGTAAAAAACATTCCTTATACAGGTGAGATCATATCTGTGAAAATTTCCTTGAAAAATTCCCAATTTGAAGTCCATATGAAAAACAGATGTACACTATTTAACTTAATTGACTGAGAATCAAACTATGAACTGAAGCCAGAAATATTATTAGGGAAGAATGCAAAAAGACAAAGTCAGAAATTAAAAGGAAAGATAAATCAAAATAGATGACAGAAGAAGCACTAAGAATTATTAAAAACAGGTGAGATGCCAAAGTAAAAGGTGAAAAAAATCAGGAATAGAATCCTGAATGTGGTTTTTGCTAAAGGAAATAGCATTAAAAAGAAAAGAGAACTAACTGTATGGAAAATCTATGTGCCAATGATACCTTGAACAAGGATTTGATCTCCAAAATATATAAAGAACTCACATGACTCCACTCCAGGAAGACAAACAACCCAATTTTAAAAATTGGCAAAGGACTTAAAAAATGGGCAAAAGACACTTCTCCAAGCAGGACATACAGAGGGTCCAGAGACATATGAAAAGATGCTCAGCATCACTAGCCATCAGAGAGATGCAAATTAAAACCACAATGAGATACCACTTCACACTGGTCAGAATGGCCATCATAAACAAATCAACAAACAACAAGCATTGGAGAGGTTGTGGAGAAAAGGGAACCCTAGTGCACTGTTGGGAATACAGACTGGTGCAGCCACTGTGGAAAAAAGTATGGAATTTCCTCAAAAATTTAAAAAATAGAACTGCCTTTTGACTTAGAAATTCCACTGTTGGGATTATATCCTAAGAATCCTGAAACACCAATCTATATGAACATATGTACCCCAATGTTCATAGCAGCACAATTTAGAATAGCCAAGTGCTGGAAGAAACCTAAGTGCCCAACAGTAAATGAATGGATCAAAAAACTATGGTACATTTACACAATGGAATTCTATGCAGCAGAAAGAAAGAAGGAACTCCTACCCTTTGCAATGGCATAGATGTAACTGGACAGCATTATGCTAAATGAAATAAGCCAGACAGTGAAAGACAAATACCATGTGACCTCACCTTTGACAGGAACCTAATCAACAAAGTGAACAAGCAAGCAAAATATAACCAAAGACACTGAAATTGAGAACAGGCTGACAGTGACCTGAGGGGAGAGAGGAGGTGATTATAGGGGTAAAGGGTGAAGGGTTTGCAGGAACAATTATAGAGGACACATGGACAATAACAAAGAGAGGTGGAAACAGGGGAGGGAGGTGGGTAGGGCTGGGGTGGTAAAGAGGGTTGAGTGGGAAAGGTAGAAAACTGTACTTGAACAACAATAAAAAAATGTTAAAAAAAATTTTTAAGAGGAAAAAAATAAAATCTTGTCAGCTAAATTCCAACCTTAGAATCATGCCAGGGTCAGTCTCCATCAATTATTTTTTCTCTTGATTATGGTCATATTTTCTATATCTTCATATGCCTAGAAATTTTGGATTTTATCCTGAATATTACAAGTGATACCTTGTAAAGACTCTTGATTCTGTTATATTCTTTTGAAGAATATTGATTTTTGTTTTGTTTTGTTTCGGGGAGTAGTTAACTTGACTAAGCTCAAATGCTCAACTCTGAAATCTCATTTCAGTTCTTTTGGCCTTATCTGGCATTGTGGAGTTTTCTAGCATATTGGTAGTTCAGTTATCAGTATAAAGGACACATAGATAAAGCCAAAGAGGGGTAGGATCGAGGGTGGGATGTGGGGATGGATGGGGTAAGGGGGATGGTTGAGGGAAATGGAGAGAACTGTACTTGAACAACAATAAATAAGTAAATAAATAAATGAAACTTAAAAAAGAAATTTGGACAGAGTTTATACATAGAATTGAGGGCTCCCAACCCCCCACCCCGGCTCTCTCAGTTTTGAGATTCTACCACCACTACCACAAGGTGCTATAATCACCCTGAACTTGGTCTTCTGGTTCTTCAAGTCAGAAAAACACAAAGTTGTTACTTGGGTTTTAGCCACCCCCAAGGCACTGTCCAGGGCCTGCCTTTAGACCAAAAGCTATAGTAAGCAGGAAATTCCCTTCTTCCAACCCCCTTTAGTATCTGCCTGATTTTGTTCATTCAACAGTAATTTCAGGGTATTGGTTTTTTTAAAATATTTTATTCTGAGTTTATGACTGTTATTTTCAGGATACTTAATTCAATAGGAGTTACTCAGTCATTACCAGAATCAGAAACTCCTCAGATCACTTCTAGAGCATGACTCCTCCACCCTCATACAAAAATCCTTCTCCTTTGAGTCTGTCTCCTTCATCCCTGTTATCTACCAAACTTCCCCCCTCCACCCCTACATCCTGCCATTTTCATGGGAAAGAAGCACTTCAGTGGTCATGGACATGAGTTGCCCAAACAATTAGAAAGTACCTTGACTTTCTTGTCTTCTTTGACCCTCTCCTTCATGCCATTTTAGCCAAGACTCCAACAGTCTCACCATAATCCTAATTACCCTGCAATCTGAAAGATAAACATTTCACTCTGACCACAGTTCTTCAATACCTTGTTCCCCCAGTTCACTCGCCACCTCATTGCCAGTGACCTGGGCAGTAGCACTAGTTAAGCAGGTCATCAGTTAATGTTACAAGAAATGAAGAAATACTAGAAGGTCAAGTTTGCCTCCAATTAAGAGAACTTTAAAAAAAAAAACATTTTGGAATCTTTTGTTTCAGGCTTATAGGGAAGCTTTTCAAGAACAACAGAATGTCAGGGACAGTTTCCTTATATTTCATAAGGAAAAAAGGTAGGGCTTGGCAGTCCATGAAATGCAGAGTCACACAAGGACATGTCAGCCTCTACCTTGACTGTACAACCCAAAGAAACTTGTGTCCCACTCTTTGGGTGTTATTTAACTCAACTGCAACATAGAAATGATAAAACCAACCTCATAGACTTGTTGTGGAGAGTTTAATGGGACTATGCTCATAAAAACTTCACACAGTTAGGTAATATCCTCAATGAAGGACATCACTAGCAGTATTATTTACATTTAAAACAAGAAAGTTTACTCAAGATCCTGATTTGGAAATGTTTTGGAACTAGTTAGAGAGGGTAGTTTCATAACACCATGAATGTTCTAAAGGTAACTGAACTATTTTGCTTTAAAATGCTTAATTTTATATTATGTGAATTTGCCATAAAAAAAATTCTCATTTGGAACAGGGTCATAAATTTCAGGCACACTTCTGAGCATGAGCCAAGTTTTTCCTGAGAGCTTTGAGTCAGGCTGGAGAGTAGAGGATAGAACTCTATCCTCGTTGATTGATAAGGTTGGTGGAGGGGCAGGATGCACCTGTCAGATATGTTTGTTCTGTTTCCTCCACCTCACATGTCCAAGAGTTGGCTTGTGGCTCTCTCTGCCTGGACTTTCCTCCTCTTTTCCCCTGCTTGGCGAATTCATCCCACAAGACCCAGTTCAAATAGCACCTCTTCTAAAAAGCCTCCCCAGCCCTGGCTGGTGTGGCTCAGTGGATTGGGCGCGGGCTGGGAACCAGGCAGTCGCGGTTCGATTCCCAGTCAGGGCACATGCCTAGGTTGCAGGCCAGGTCCCCATGAGGGCCATGTGAGAGGCAACCATACATTGCTGTTTCTCTCCCTCTCTGTCTCCCTCCTTTCCCCTCTCTCTAAAAATAAATAAAAATAAAGGCTGGTATCTTATTATAAATAAATAAATAAAAAGCCTCCCCAATTCTCAACCTAAAGTAGTATATTATCACTAATAATTATTAATTAATACTAATAATATCATTGAGGACTTTAATTTATTCAGGTCTGATCTTCCACTAAGAAATCCCTAAGAACAAGAACTGTGCCTAGTTCACCATGTCCAAAGCTGAACTCATTATCTGCCTCAGACCCGCTCCTGATCTGTGTCTCCAAAACAGTAAATGACACTTCCATCTATCCTCCACATTGGACTCCTCCCTCTCCCCCTTACCTCCACATAGCCAACATACAACCAAGTAAGAATTCATTCTTCCTTCTACATCATTCTCCAATTCACTCTGTCCTCCCCATCCTCATGGCCTCATCTCCTCTCTTACCTATAGCCGCCACTTCCTCATCCCTCAGCTTATAGCCTCATCTTCTCCAAATATCTAATAAGTGTTTCTGAAACATGAATCTATTTTTCCCTCTGCTTAAAACCCTTCTGTGGTTTCCTACTGCTTCCAGACAGAATGCAAACTCCCCACCAAGTTGCATAAGGCTCCATATGGTCTGACTTGCTGATGACTCCAGTTTCAAGGGTGAACAGGGCCCCAGATCTCTACTCTAAGAGCACTCAACCATACTCTTTGGGGCTCTTACCTATTTATACAAGTTTATTCCTCTGCCTACAATTCTCCCTCACAACGCTCTCTATTCTTTCACTGAAAATCCTTGTTAGCCCTTTAGAGGCTTACCCTGAACCTACAAGGTTGACCAGGTACCGTTTCTGGGCTTTTACAGTTCCCTGGGTCCCCCTTCCTGGCCCTCCCTTACCCATCTGTTTGTGTCCCCCCATTCTGCCATGACCCCTCCGCCAAGGTGCCCCACCCAAGTCCTGAGCCCTCTACCTGTGCCCTCCCTTCCCAACCTGAGCCTGCTTGCTTATGCCCCCTATCCTGCCCTGACCCTTTGTCTGTGCACCCTTATCCCATGCTGACCTCTCTGCCTGTACCTTCTCATCCCAGCACTATACATTCTGAGCTGTCACTGCCTTGTGACTGGTCTGTCTCCCCAAGGTCAGGGCCCAGAACTACCTTGGTCACCCCTGTGTTCTCAGCATCACCCATCACAGGCTGGCAAAAGTAGAGGGTTCAGTGAAAACTGGTTGAATGACTGTTAAATTTGTTGAATGGCTTAGGAGTCTGATGAGGGGTGGTGATACCGTAGGAGGGAGAATTTTCTGAAAGGGTAGTTAAATTGATCCAATGGGAGTGACCTACCTTGGAATACTCTTTTTTTTTTTAATACTCTTAAGACATACCTCTGTTATGGAGTCTCCTTCTACTCAGTGTGACCCTTGAAAACGGCAGGAGGTAAATACTCTGAAACATAAGGAACTTCTTGTTTTTTTAAGAAGGGAAGTGGAGCTGGGCCAGGGCTGTGATTAAATCCAAACATAGGCACAAGCAGATCTCAGATGTTCACATGTATGCAATATGGCCCACATGCCTACCTACTATGCCAAAATGCACACAAAAACATCTTATATACTCATATATGGTTACAGTGGTACATACATGCACACAAATGTGAACACACAGTCATACATCATGTTGGACACAGAGACAAACATGTAGATATCACCCAACAGGCATATCCCAAAGCATGTATTCATGTTATCCACAGACAGACACAGAGATCATCATGCACCCAGGCACATTGGCAAGGACATGCACATACTCTGATATGCACTCACACGGATATGCATGTATGAGCATAAACAGGTATGGGTACCCATTTATGCACCAACACATACTCCACAAAGACAGGTGTAGGTATGAGTCCATTTATTAACATGGACATGCTGACACTTACATGCACTCAGACATGCACAGACATCCAAGCATGTACCCAGAATGACACACATATATAGATATATAAATAAGGATAAACAGGATGACAGAGGCATCTAGGATAACCTACTGGATAGAATGACACAAACCTAAAGAGATCCAGGAGTACTCAACAGGGTTGAAAGGAAGGCTAACTTTCAAGGAAGGAGAAAGAAAAAGTCAAAGACAAGGGGATTGCAACAGAGAAGGATAAAGGGGCAACATTCTCTGCAGGGGTCTGTGCCCAGCCAGAACATCTCGAGGTTCTAACCCTGACCCAACCTTCTTCAGAAACTGTCCAATTCACTGTTCCTCCAGAAGGCTACTCAGATGATCAGTTTCTTAATCAGACTCGGCTGCATTGAGGAATAAATGGGGAAGGAAGTTCCCTCAAAACTTTCTGTCTTCCTTCTTTCCCAAGGGAAAAGCTTCAGGAACTTTAGACCAGTGAAGGTAAAAGCCTGAATGGGGTTTAGCAAACTTTTCACCTATCTTCTTCATGCCATGGATTAATAACAAGAACAGCTGATATTTTTTTAAAATACTTTATTGTTGTTCAATTACAGTTATCTGCATCCTCTCCCCTCCCCTCCTCCCTCACCCTCCAACCCCACCTCCTTCCCCAGCCTCCCTCCTCCCCCTTGGTTCTGTCTATGTGTCCTCTATAGTGATTCCTGAAAACCCTTCTCCCCTTTGTCCCCTCCCCTCTCCCCCCTGGCTATTGTTAGACTTCTTAATTTCAATGTCTCTGGTTATGTTTTGCTTGCTTTCTGCTTTTGTTGATTATGATCCAGTTAAAGGTGAGATCATATGGTATTTGTCCCTCACTGCCTGGCTTACTTCACTTAGCATAATGCTCTCCAGTTCCATCCATGCAGAACAGCTGATATTTATCGAGCACTTGCTGCTGTGTATATCACACACATTAACCCATTGACTTCTCACCAAAATCGCCAAAGAGGCAGATACTGTCCTTGGCCCTATAGGCTCAGAGAAGTTAGGTTACATGTTCAAGGTCACACAACAAAGAAAGAAGAAGAAGGAAAGAAGGAAGGAAGGAAGGAAAAGGAAGGGAAGGGAAGGGAAGGGAGAAAGAAAGAGAAAGAAAGAAAGAAAGAAAGAAAGAAAGAAAGAAAGAAAGAAAGAAAGAAAGAAAGAAAGAAAGAAAGAAAGAAAGAAGGAAGGAAGGAAGGAAGGAAGGAAGGAAGGAAGGAAGGAAGGAAGGAAGGAAAGAAAGAAAGAAAGAAAGAAAGAAAGAAAGAAAGAAAGAAAGAAAGAAAAGATTAGGATTTTAATCCATGTCTTAATCTTGCTCTTAACTATTGTATTATCCATTCAGAAGGGGAAACTGAGGCCCAGTGAGGGGAAGAGATTTTCTTGGATTCAGCACTATCTTTCTCTTCAAGCCTATCCCAGTCCACCACACATTGGCCCATGTCCTGCCTCTAGGAGATAAGGCATGTGATGTCAGACCCTGATCTCTCACTCCATGTTCAGGTTCAGAAACAAGGCCAAACTCACTTGACCTCAAATAATTCTCCCAGACTTGACCCCTCACTCTCTCCCCACCCAGCTCATGGCAGCCTGTCTAAACACTTGGGGCCCTTCCTGATGCCAACTTCATTGAGAAACAAACTCCCCAAAGTCCTACCTGCCTCCTTCTCAAGGAACAAGGTGGGGAAAGGAAGGGCCCAGGCTTCAGGCCAACGCAGGTGCAGAGATGGAATCTAAACTTTTGGTGGTAAGCACGTAATAGAGTATACAGATATCAAATTATAATATTGTTCATCTGAAATCTTTATAAAGCTGTTAACCAAAGTTACCTCAATTTTTAAAAAGACAAAAAGAAAGATTAGGGGATTGCTACCTGCCAAGCCAGTGCTAATCCTCCTTCCCTTCTCTTCATCCTCCAAAACCAACAAACAACTTTCCTCTCTCTGCTTTGTTCTCACACTTTGTTCCCTCCCTACAGGTCTCAGAGTTCAGAGAATGCTTCAAGCAAGATGCCAGTCCTGGGACTGCCAACCTCACCCACCTGCACTCACCAGAGATTAGAGGTGGCATCTGAGCATGATGGTCTAAACATTAGAGCCTTCCCAGTTCTTATCCAGGGCCCCTCTCAGGCCCACATGGGACCAATCTCAGCACTTACCTGGCACTCATATGAGAGCCTACTGGGACCGGCCTCAGAGCCTCTGTGATGTCACCCTTACACCCTCTTGAAGCCAGCCACAGAGCCCTCTTGACATCAGAGGTGGCTCTATTACTGTTTTCTTGGTATCAAGTTCAGCGTCAACTTATTTTGAATCCTAGTATCTATCTAGAGACAAGCTCAATGCCAATGGGACACTCTCTTTCCCCAGGGTTACATGATGCCAACAGCATAACCTGCCAATGCTGATGCCAATCTCAGCACCCATCTGCTGCTAAACTTGGTCTCTGCTTGGCCCCCAGGGTGGGCTTGGCCAGTCGATGAAGAAATAAGGAGAGAGAATTCAAAGCCCAGCTCCATCACTTATTACCCATGACCTCCAGCAAGTGGCTTTATGGAGCCTTGATCTTCTTACCTGCAGAGTAATAATGATAATGACCAAGACCTATTCTTACAAAGATTCAGTAAGATCCTGCATAGACTCAATCTCCACAGTGAGTGCTCACCAAGGGGTAACTGTCCTTCTTATCAAGAAAGGATGTCAGTGAGGGAACGTCAGCAGGGTAATGCATCCTTTCTCTACTCTCTCCTTCAGCATCTCAAGGCCCACCTCTGTTCCTGATACTAGAGCTTACCCAAACCTCTCCTGATAGAGTTCCCTCTGCCTGCTAATAGCATCACTGATAAGCCAGGAATCATCCCTAAAGGGGACTTCACACACCCTCAAATATGATCTTTCTACTGGTTGAAACCCAATCCCAGAAGGAGGGAATAAAAGTATAGAGCAGGAGACACATGTGTGCCCCCTGCCCACTCTGTTTTCTACCCTCTGTTTACCCAAATGTAAACTTGGAAACATTAATAATAATAACAATAACAATATAAATGATACGATCAACTTAATAGGCTTCCATAAGGATCTGGATAGGGAACCCCTCCATTCACACAGTTGAAATTTTTTTCATACTGCATTGTGGTTGTCATCACTATTTCCCAAATCCTGGCCCATTCCTCTGCCAACTGAGACCATGCATTACTACTCCTCCAGTTCTGTGGAAAGTTCCACTGAACAGCATCTCTGGTCTTCTTTCCGAACCAGAGTTGGGCAGTTCTGCAACATCCTGTCCAGACCTCACTTTGAGGTTCCAATGAAAATTCTGGGCATCAAGAAATGGTATTGTGTCCAAAACAAAAGCAGGTCGTCATCTTCAGTCAGGAGCTGGCTATAAGATCCAGCTGGATTCTTCATATATAGGGTCTGGCACAAATAACACCCCCTTTTTTTATTACAAAATCTTTTATTGCAAAATCATAAGCATGTAATTCAGTAACATAACAATATCACGCTCAAGCACACCATGTGACATTTTAGGTGAAATGTTCAATTGAAAACTATAAATTATTACACACATATTATTATCCTACCAACCACATTCAAGCAGGCCTTACTTCTGCTGGACCCTGTATTTCTCCCCACAGGAAGCCCACAACCACAGCCAGGTCACTTCTCACTTCAAGACCCTCAAAACCATTCCTTAGATGCTCTCATCCTGAGACCTTTACACCACATCCCTCCTCAGCAAATGACCCCCAAACCCACAGCCATACTCCTGTCTCATTCCGATACCCTTAAATTTTTCATTATTCTCTACTAAGAAACCAAAATCCACAACTTAGGGTGGGGAGCCTTGTCACTCAGAGGCCTGAAACCCCAAGCTCAGGTGTTCATGAGTGCAAAAATGACAGAATCTTCAGTTCTGCAATTTCTCGACTGTCCCTCCAAGTCAACAGCCCTGGGCAGACACCTCACAAGGAGTCACAAATTCAGTCTTGGAGCCACTACCTGTTAATCCACTCAGGAGAACCTACCTCCTCTTAGGTTGGCAGCATCCCAAGCTATGCAGGGGAACAAAATGGGGAGTGTAGTTGGAACGTGATAGGAGACAGTTACATAATCAGAACCAAATCCACCCTCTGTCCCAGGAAGTATAAAGGCAAACCATCCCAGCCATCACCATCTCACTGTCACTCTCAGTGCCACCATGCTGGCCTCAGGGCTGCTCCTGCTGGCTTTGCTGGCCTCCCTCACAATACTGGTCTTGATGTCTGTCTGGAGGCAAAGGAAGCTCTGGGGAAAGCTGCCTCCCGGCCCACCTGCATTGCCTTTCATCGGGAACTACCTGCAGCTGAACACAGAGCAGATGTACAACTCCCTCATGAAGGTGTCAGGAGGCAGGGAGATGGGGGGTAGGGTGGGGCTGGGGGCTTCTGCAGTCTGGCTGGCACTTCGC
>PVJI01015193.1:0-41832 GCA_004026765.1 Micronycteris hirsuta | reverse complement strand
TATTTATTTTTAGACAGAAGGGAAGGGAGGGAGAAAGAGAGGGAGAGAAACATCAATGTGTGGTTGCCTCTCACGTGGCCCCCACTGGGGAGCTGGCCTGCAACCCAGGCATGTACCCTGACTGGGAATTGAACCTGCGACCCTTTGGTTCGCAGCCTGCGCTCAATCCACTGAGCTACACCAGCCAGGGCCCAACATTTTAAATATACATATCCTCTGATCTAGCAATTCTCCTTTTAGGAATACATGCTACAGAAATATGTATACATGCATGCAAAAAATATGTGCACAAGGAAGTTTATGGAAGAATTCTTTTTATAAAAAAAGAAATTTGAAATAAACATCTAAAAAAGGGGCATACATTTAAAAATATTGTGTATCCGTACTATGAAGTGATATTAGATGTGAAAAAGAATGAAGCTGGTCCATATGTATTGGTATAAAAAGATATTTGTGATATATTGCTAACAGAAAGAAAAGTTGTAGGAAAATGCATAACACATACAGGGTGGCGCAAAAGTGGGCTTACAGTTATGAGTATGCAAAACACAGAGTTTATTCTTATATTATTATTAATTATTGTATTATTTTCCATATGTACAACTGTAAACCTACTTTTGTCCCAACTTGTGTATATAAGCATATATTTTTACAAATATATAGGAAAAGTTCTGGACAGAGATGTACACTAGGGTATGGGTGTTGGGAGTGGTGCTCTGGAAAGAGGACATATACTTTTACCCTAAATACCTGTGAATTTTTCAGTACTTTTATATGGAGCTTGCATTACTTTCATAATGAGAACAATTAAAAAGAAAATAAAATATACTAGATGAACAAGAATTGATGCTTATCATTCATTTTCAATGCTTTATTACAACTACTACTAATACTACTACTACTAGAGACAGTCAGTTGGAACTTCCTTTAGTCCAAATTCTCCACTGTATTCTACATAATTCCATTTTTTTCTTGAAAATGATCTAATTTAATTATGTAATAGGAATTCATCCTAATCCTCTTTCACATAAATATCTTAAAAATCAGGTATAAGAAGTGGGCTACTGAACTTGATTGAAAAGAATTTGTATTTTACAATTTCTGAATTCAAGTGCACAGGATTCACTTTATTCCCTGAAGGAGATATGGTCATCTAAAAGTGAATGAAATATCTAAATGATAGAAATGAGCTCTGGAAAGTGGAAAGTAGAACTTCAGAGTATAAGAACATTCCAGAAGCCTTTTTTTTTTCACAGAATAAAGTGAAGTAGAAGTTTGGAAATATCAAGGGTTAAGTGGAGGTGAGCAAACAGCTTCATGCTGTGTGAACCAGTTTAAAGGAAGTCAATATTGGGAGGTGAGGTTTACACCTTCACCCTTTGCTCTCTGATGCTGTTAATTTTTCACTCTCCAATAAAGACCCCTGCTTCTTTGAACTTCTTGCCTTCTGGCTATGACACAGTCTCTGGCTCTGCCCATTCCTTATGCTGAGTTTGCTCACTACCTCATATTCAGTGAAGACTTTGCTTTCCATCTTTACAGAATTTGCTGTCATCTGGAGATTCAGGGTTTGTGTGGATAACACACCCAACTTCGGCTGAGGGGTTCCCAATTTAGCTTGCACATTAGAAACATCTGTAAAAGTTTTTTTTTTTTTTTTAAGTGCATATATCCGTCCTAGCTGGTGTGGCTAAGTGCATTGAGTGCCAGCCTGCGAACCACTGGGTTGTCAGTTTGATTCCCAGTCAGGGCACATGCCTGGGTTGCAGGCCAGGTCCCCAGTGGGTGCACAAGAAGCAAACACAAATCGATGTTTCTTTCCCTCTCTTTCTCCCTTCCTTTCCCTCTCTAAAAATAAAATACTAAACAAATAATAAAGTGCATATACCTGAATTGTACCTCCTAGGACCCTATAATTCTGATGATTCTGATACACAACCAAAACTGTGAATCTCTTGTAGTCTTGCCTTTATCTCCTACTACCCCAACCTCTGCACTCAACTTCCATGGCTACACTGTAGATATTTTTATTATACTACAATTCTGCGCCCAGTTCCAATATGTGGTTTTCTCCCCCATACCAAGCATTCCCTTGAAACCAGCTTGGTGTGCTACAATTAAATCAATTCTGACACTACCTATCTGGATATAGCATCATATTCCACAGGTTAAGTGCTCAGTACCACAAAACTTCCCTCACTTCAGATGCCAGTCACAAGATCAGGCTATCACATGTGCTTCTGACAGTCTGGCTATAGATCAGAGGTTCCCATCACCCCCTCCTTGGGTTCAATTAATTTGCTAGAGCCACTCACAGAACTCAGGAAATTAATTTACTCACCAGATTTCTGGTTTAGTATGAAGCATATTAAAGGATAGGAATCAACATCCAAATGAAAAGATACATAGGAAAAGGTCCTGAACCCAGGAGCACCTGTCCCTGTGGAGTTTGAGGCTCTGCACAGCTCATGGATGTTTGTGTTCTGGCTCACCAACCTGGAAGCTCTCTGAACTTCATCCTTTCAGGGTTTTATGGAGATTTCATTTCGGAGGCATGATTGATTAAATCATTAGCCATTGGTGATTAGTTCAACCTGCAGGCATCTGCCCTCCCTGGAAATCAGCTGTGGACTGAACGTTCCAACTCTTTAATCATAGCTGGTTCCCCTGGCAACAAGCTCCCACGCCCATGTTTAGGGGATTTCCAAAAGTCACCTCATTAACATAAACTCAGTTGTTGTGGAAAGGGCCTTGTTATAAATAACAAGCTCTGAACTGAGGACAAAAGACTAAATATAACAAAAGATGCTCTCATTGCTCTTATTGCTTGGGAAATGCTCAAAGTTTTGGGAGCTGTAAGGGAGGAAGCTTGGACCGAAGAACAAAATATATATTTATTATAAATCACAACATAACACATACTTTGAACCACATCATCTAAGAAATGTTAAACTCCAAGAATTCATTATCTTATTATAACCTCCGAAGTTTTCACCTCACTCCTTCCCCAATCCCATTCCAGCTGCTCTTTCCTGTAATGAGACATTTACTACCTTGACAATTCCCATTTCCTCCAGTCTATCTGCACTTTACTGACCTCTCAAAACTCATGTAAACTGTCCCTTCTCCTGTTCCAGTCCAGCAAAACTCCAACCCTCAGGAATTCAAAAGTATCTTCATTTCCTGCTTTTTCCCAATGCAATTCATTCTCCACACTGCAACCTGAGTAACCTTTTCAAATGCAAAAAATCACATGACCAAGACCCCCCTCTTGCTTGTCTTGCTTAAGTCTTTTGTTTTTTTTTTTGCTTTGTTTTTACACTGAAAAATTTTTATATTTAGAATTCTCCAGCTGGAGTCAGTTTAGATAATCCCAATTTTGTTAGCAACATCTAAGGCATCATAGTTGGGAGCCAGCTGAACGTATGTCTTCTTCTCTCCATCAGACCTGATCAGGGTGTTGACTTTGGCCACATCAATGTCACAGAGCTTCTTCACAGCCTATTTTATCTGGTGATTATTGGCCTTGACCTCCACAATGAACACAAGTGTGTTGGTGTCTTCTATCTTCTTCATGGCTGACTCAGTTGTCAGGGGGAACTTGATGATGGCATAGCGGTCAAGCTTGTTTCTCCTGAGGACACTCTTCTGAGGCTATTTAGTCTGCTTTTGGTGCTGCAGTATTTTTAGCCATTAGAAAGTGGGTGTCATGGAGGTCTTTTTTTTTGTGGCTGAGGATGCCTTTTAGCACCATTTTCTTTGCCTTTAAAGCCTTTGCTTTGGCTTCAGCTTTGGGAGAGGCAGGGAATTCCTTCTTTAGTTACATCGTCTACTTCATGAAAAGGCACCTTGCATAAGTCTTTAAATGACACTTTGTGGTTGTTATAATATAGTCCAAACTCCATACCATGCTATACATGTGCCAAGACCAACTATAGGCTCTCTGCTTCTTCTGTTTGACAGGCAGCCATTTCTCCCTATTCAATGCCAGCCTCAACCCTGAGATATGATAGTGAAGGTAAGTGAATGGACTTGGCCATTTTGGGTGCCTGGTCACCAGGACTGCTGTTTATTCTGTCAAAGTGGATGTTGTCACCATCAATGATCCCTTCATTGACCTCAACTACATAGTCTACATGCTCTAGTATGATTCTACTCATGGCAACTTCAAAGGCACAATCAAGGTTGAGAATGAACGAAAAAAATCCTTCTCCATCTTCCAGGAGCAAGATCATGCCAACATCAAATGGGGTGATGCCGGTGCTGAATATGCTGTGGAGCCCACTGGTGTCTTTACCACCATGGAGAAGGCTGGGGCTCACTTGAAGGGTGGAGCCAAGAGGGTCATCATCTCTGCCTCTTCTGCAGATGCCCCATGTTTATGATGGGTGTGAACCATGACAAGTATGACAACTCCACAAAGGTTGTCAGCAATGCCTCCTGCACCACAAGCTGCTTGGTACTCTGACCAAAGTAATCCATGACAACTTTCGCATCATGGAGGGACTCATGACCACAGTTCATACCATCATTGCCACCCAGAACACCATCTCTGCTTCTACTGGTGCCACCAAGGCTGTGGGCAAGGTCATCCCTGAGCTGAATGGGAAGCTCACTGGCATGGCCTTCTGTGACCCCACCCCCAATGTGTCAGCTGTGGATCTGACCTGCCACCTGAAGAAAGCTGCCAAATATGATAACATAAAGAAGGTAGTGAAGAAGGCCTCAGAGAGCCCCCTCAAGGGCAACCTGCACTACACTGAGGACCATGTTGTCCCCTGAAATGATAATGGTGACACCCAGTCCTCCACCTTTGATGTCAGGGCTGACATTGTCCTCACTGACCACTTTGTCAAGCTCATTTCTTGGTATGACAATGGATTTGGCTACAGCAACAGGGTGGTAGACCTTATGGTCTACATGGCCTCCAAGGACTAAGAGCCCATTGGGCCACCAGCCCCAGCAACAGGAAGAGAGGCCCTCAGCTTCTGGGGGAGTCCTTGCCCCAAAGAGATCCCGCAATACACTGAGAACCTCCTGACCTCCAGTTTCCATCCTAGACCCCCTAAAGAGGGGAGGGGCTTAGGGAGCCCTACCTTGTCATGCACCATCAATAAAGTTCACTGTACCCAGCCGAAAAATAAAATACTAGCTATAGCCCGGCTGGTTTAGCTCAATGGATTGAGCATGGGCTGGGAACCAGAGGGACCCGGTTCGATTCCCAGTCGGGGCACATGCCTGGGTTGCAGGCCAGGTCCCCAGTGAGGACCATGTGAGAGGCAACCACACATTGCTCTTTCTCCCTATATTCTCCTCTCTCTAAAAATAAATAAATAAAATCTTTAAAAAAAAAGACTAGCTATAATTCATGACCTCAGTACATTTCTGGTCTCATCTCCTACTTCTTTTCTTCACCCACATTCATCATGCTTTATTATGAGTGTGTCCTCCCTGTCTGGAAAGCCCTCCAGTCCCCCTAACTTCTCTTTTTTTTTTTTTAGATTTTATTTATTTATTTTTAGAGAGAGGAGAAGGGAGGGAGACAGAGAAGGAGGGAAACAGCAATGTATGGTTGCCTCTCACATGGCCCTCACAGGGGACCTGGCCCGCAACCCAGGCATGTGCCCTGACCGGGAATCGAACCGGGACCGTCTGGTTCCCAGCCCACGCTCAATCCACTGCGCTACACCAGCCAGGGCAAGCCTAACTTCTCTTTATCCTTAAAAGCTTCATCTCAGGAGGTAACTTCTCCCTGACTGAGTCTCAAAGGTGATATAATTTTTGAAACTCAATTCTGTTATGGAGGGGCAGTTCTTTAAATTTTAAATTTCCTTTTAAAAAAATTTCAGTAAGGACACTTACTATGATATCTACCCTGTTAACAAAGTTTTAAGTGCACAACACAATGTTATTTATGCTGTACAACAGATCTCTAGAACTTATTCATCTTGTATAAGTGACACTTTATACCCATTGAACAACAGCTCCTCCCACTCCTGCCAGCCCCTCCTAATGATCATTCTGCTCTGTTTCTGTGAGTTTGACTATTTTAGATACCTGATATAAATACAATCATGCAGTATTTGTACTTCTGGGCCTGGCTGATTTCACTTATCATAAGGTCCTCCATATTCATCCATATTGTCATATATGGCAGGATTTCCTTCTTTTTAAAGACCGAATAGTATTCCACTGTATATATCATATTTTATGATGTATATATCATATTTTCTTTCAATTCTCTGTGTACTTTATATAATGCATTTGGTACCTAGACCCAGGATGATATTAAAAGAGTGAGAAATCAGAACAGATGCCTAACCAATGTATACTGACTGTATATCATTCCATTATTAGACCATAAAATACCTTAATGTTAAAAGAGTTTTTCTCCTTTCTTGTCTCTTCTTTCCCTATTTGGCACTACTCATCAGCAAAACCATAGGCAAGTGAGCTGAGGCGGAATCAGCAAGTGAAACTCTCACTGTGCAATAATAAATACAGGGTGGGGCAAAAGTAGGTTTACAGTTGTTCATATGGAAAATAATACAATAATTAATAAATAATAATACAAGAATAAACTCTGGTTTCAAAACAATAAACCTACTTTTGCCCCACTCTGGAGTAAATAGAAATCTGAGGGTTAAACTTTTTCCATCCTTACACATCACTGCTAACATGTCCCATCAGACCACTTCCACTTTCCTGTCTGCACCACCCTGGTGGTCAGTGCTCTATATACAATAGTAGGCCCTGGTTCAGGAATCATTTTTTTTCTATAAAGATGACTGACAGGAAGAATTTCCTAGGGATACACATAAATAAATCAAAACACAAGATCAATGTGTTATACAGTGATGAAAAGGAGATTTATTATATTGAAATATAAATCTAAAATTTTTGATGTGTTTCCTTTTCTCTCCCTTTTGTTATAATTAGTTTCTATATATGTCTGTCATACTCGAGGATAAAATTTTTAAAGGGTTTATGCCACATTTATCTCTGTATTCCTGGTGTTTGAGATTGTACTAGCCATATAAGAGTTACTTAATAAATGTTTGTAGAACTAATAAATGAATGAAAAGATTGACGGACCATTTTTTAGTGGATATGAGTAATTACTTGGCGGAAGAAATCAGAATCTAAGGAGGGTGTTATACATAATGGAGTCCAGAACTTGGGGTGTTCCAGAATATAGGACAATAGGCCTGGTGGGGCATGGAACACATGGAGCAGGGCCACTGAGAGTTATTTTGCAAGCCAGCTTCATACCTATATGCAAAAACAGTTATATTTGCCCAGGCTGGTGTAGCTCAGTAGATTGAGTGTGGGATGCAAACTGAAGAGTCACCAGTTCAATTCCCAGTCAGGGCACATGCCTGGGTTGCAGGCCAGGTCCCCAGTGGGGAGTGTGTGAGGGGCAACTACACACTGATGTTTCTCTCACTCTCTTTCTCCTTCCTTTCCCCTCTCTCTAAAAATAAATAAAATCTTAAAAAAAACAGTTATTTTCTATATCAGTAAAAATAAACTAGCCTTCCAGCCAAAATGAGCGAGAAGATATGCATAACTTTGACCCATGATATAACTGGGAGGCAGATCCCCCTGGATACAGCACCTGCATGAGAGCTTGGAGGTGGTTCACTCCACACCACGGGCCATGCCTGCCTGGACTTACTATGGCAGTCTAGTAAGGCTGAAAACTGGGGGAGTGCTGGCAGGTGTAGCCAATTGTGGGAGGAGTTGGAAATGGGGTTGTGGAGTAGGTTCCAGGCTGGGATATAAACAAAAGGTGGGCCACCACAAGAGACAGAGACAACAAGGGACACTTGCAGGAGGGCCAAGATGGCGGCGTAGGTGGACACACTGTTCCTTCTTGCACAACCAAAAGAGGGAAATAAAAAGCAATTTAGAGGGCAAGGGCAGCCAGATCTGACAGAAAACTGAACTGAGTGGAAGACCGACAACCAAGGAGTTAAAGAAGACACATTCATCCAGACCGGTAGGCAGGGCGGAGCTGGGTAGAGGGTGCTCGGGGAGACGCGGTTTGTGGAGCGGTGCCGGTGGCACTCCAGCCCCCTGGAGCGGCCAGTGGTGGGTGTGCCTGGCCAAAGCTCGGCGGGCACACTCTGCAAGACCGGGGCTGAGTCTCATGCACCAGGCGGTCCCTCATTAGTGCGCGGATAGACTGGGAGGAAAAGCTGGGGACTGAAACAGACCGTGCGGTCCACCAACACAGGGAAATAAAGCCTCAAATCACCGATTGAAAACACCTGTGGGGGTTAAGGCGGCGGCAGGAGCAACTCCCGGCCTCACATCAGAGTTTGTAGGGGAGGCCCACAGGGACTTGGAACTGTGCAGCCCCGGACACTCTCTCTGGAGCCAGCAAGGAGGGAATTGGCTTGCTTGTGGGCAGCTGGGGAGGTACGGAGAGCGGAGCAAGCGCCACTGTTCTCTCAGGCCCCGCCCCCACACACAGCGTCACAACACAGCGACAAGGGATAACCCGCCCCCACGAGAGCTTCACAACACAACAACGTGGGTGACCCCACCCACAAAGATAGTGTCACAACAGAGCGACATGGGTTTCCCTGCCCTGGTGAACACCTAAAGCTCCGCCCCTTAAAGTAACAGGCGCACCAAGGGAAAAAAATAAAGGCCGCAAGATAGGGGGGAGCAGAGTCCACTCCCTCCTCCCCACAAGTGAAACACCCAGCTGATTTTCTGAGGAACAGAACGAACACCCAACAGTATTCCGGCATATATGAAGATTGGTGACCAAGATTACAGGGGAAATTGAACAATCAGACGCCAGACACAGACAGGAGGACCAGAGGAACAGGCCTGACCGGACACTTGTAAAGCCAGCCAGCAGAAGTTTTCTTGTTTGTTTGTATGTTTGTTTGTGTGTTTTCCCCACCCTCTTTCCTGTCTGTCCTTCTTTATTTGTTTTAATTCCTTCTTCCTTCTGCTCATTTAGTATTCCTAGTCTTCTCCTCTTTTTATTTCTTATTTTTATTATTTTTTATTTTTATTTTTTTACTTTATTTTTTTTCTTTTCTTCTTCCTTCCCCTCTCTTCTTTATCCACAGGTGAGACATTAAAACCTGGAGTTGAAAAGAGAACAGAGCTAGACCCAAACAAGGGTCAGCCCTAAAAACAGAGACAGTGACAAAAATTCAACTTCGCTACTCCAGAGAACTTGCCAGATCAATCTAAGAAACAGAGGCTAGCAAGAAGAGTCTCACAAACAATGGGAAGACAAAGAAACAATTCCCAAATGAAAGGAAAGGAGGAAGCCCCAGAAAGAATGATAAATGAAACAGAGGTAAGCCAACTATCAGATAGTGAGTTCAAAGCATTGGTTATCAGGAAGTTCAAGAAGCTTGATGAGCTCGCAGAGAGCTTTGAGAAACTACAGGGAAACTATAATGAACTCACTGCAAAGAATGTCAACATGAAAAAGGAAATAGAAACTATCCACAAGGGCCAAGAGGAAATGAAGAATACACTATCTGAACTGAAGAATACAATAGAAGGAATCAAAAGCAGGCTCGATGAAGCAGAGGATCGGATCAGCGAGCTGGAAGACAAGGTAGAAAAAAACACCCAAAAAGAGCAGGAACAGAAAAAGAGACTCAGAAAGAATGAAGAGGTATTAAGGGAAATACAGGACAACATGAAACGCAATAATATTTGTATAATAGGAATACCAGAAGGAGAAGAAGAAGAGCAAGGGATAGCAAACGTGTTTGAAAAAATAATGATGGAAAACTTCCCTAATCTGATGAGAGAGAAAGTCACACAAATCCAGGAAACACAGAGAGTCCCAAACAAAAGGAACCCTAACAGGCCCATTTCAAGACACATCATCATTAAAATGGCAAAATTCCAAGACAAAGAGGGAATCTTAAAGGCAGCGAGACAGAGACAGGAAGTAACATACAAGGGAGCCCCAATAAGGTTAGCAGCTGACTTCTCAGTGGAAACACTCCAAGCCAGAAGAGAATGGCAAGAAATATTCCAAGTTATGAGAACCAGAGGCCTTCAACCAAGGCTACTGTACCCAGCAAGGCTCTCAATCAAGATAGATGGCCACATAAGGAGCTTCCAAGACAAAAGAAGTCTAAAAGAATACACCTCCACCAAACCAGCTCTGCAAGAGATGCTAAAAGGACTGCTTTAAGGAAAGGAAGGAAAAGAGAGAGAGAAAGGAACACAGATACAAAAAAAAAGGCAATGAATAAGTACCTATCGATAATAACCTTAAACATAAATGGATTAAATGCTCCAATCAAAAGACATAGACTAGCTGAATGGATAAGTAAGCATGATCCACACATATGCTGCCTACAAGAAACCCACCTCAGGACAAAAGACTTACACAGACTGAAAGTGAAGGGCTGGAAACAAGTTTTCCAAGCAAATGGACAAGAAAAAAGAGCTGGGGTAGCAATACTCATATCAGACAAAATAGACTTCAAAAAAAGGAACATAAAGAGACATCCAGAAGGACACTTCATAATACTCAAGGGAAGAATTCACCAAGAAGACATAAACATTGTAAATATATATGCACCCAACACAGGAGCACCCAAATACATAAAGAAAATCTTGGAGGACTTCAAGAAGGACATTGATAGCAACACAATTATAGTAGGGGACTTCAACACCCCACTGTCAAAAATGGACAATCCTCCAAACAAAATATCAGCAAAGACATTGTGGCATTGAACAATGCCCTAGAAGAAATGGACTTAACTGATATATATAGGGCCTTTCACCCCAAGGAAGCTAAATACACATTCTTTTCAAATGCACATGGAACATTTTCAAAAATAGACCATATGATAGGACACAAAACAAGCCTCAACAAATTGAAGAAAATTGAAATCATACCAAGTATTTTCTCTGACCACAAGGGACTGAAATTAGAAACCAACCCAAAGGAAAAAAACCCAAAACACTCAAAATCATGGAGACTGAATAGCATGCTATTAAACAATGAATGGGTCAAGGAGGAGATTAGGGAAGAAATCAAAAAGTTCCTTGAAACAAATGAAAATGAACTGAGAACAACCCAAAACTTATGGGACACAGTGAAGGCAGTCCTGAGAGGGAAGTTCATAGTGATACAGGGCTACCTAAAAAAACAGAAACAGTTTACACAAACAACCTAACCCGACGCCTACAAGAACTCGAGGAACAACAGCAAAGACGACCCAGAGCAAGTAGAAGGAAGGAAATAACCAAGATCAGATCAGAGTTAAACAACTTAGAAACTAAAAAGACAACTCCAAGGATCAATGAATCCAGGAGCTGGTTCTTTGAAAAGATAAACAAAATAGACAAGCCTTTAAGCAGGCTCATCAAGAAAAAAAGAGAGAGGTCCCAAATAAACTCAATCAGAAATGAAAGAAGAGATATTACAACTGATGCCACAGAAATACAAAGGATTATAAGTCACTACTATGAAGAAATGTATGCCAAGAAATATGAAAACCTAGGAGAAATGGACAATTTTTTAGAAAAATATAATCTTCCAAAGCTCAATAAGGAAGAAACAGAAAGCCTGAACCGACCAATAACAGCGGATGAAATTAAAGCAGTAATCAAAAAACTTCCAACACAAAAAAGCCCTGGACCAGATGGTTTCACAGGAGAATTCTACAAAGCATTTAAGGAAGAAATAACACCTATCCTTCACAGACTATTCCAAAAAATCCAAAATGATGGAAGACTCCCAAACTCTTTTTATGATGCCAGCAACATCCTAATCCCAAAACCAGAAAAAGACACAACAAAGAAAGAAAACTTCAGGCCAATATCACTGATGAACATTGACGCTAAAATCCTCAACAAAATATTAGCAAAAGGCATCCAGCAATACATTAAAAAGATCATTCACCATGACCAAGTGGGTTTCATCCCAGGGGTGCAAGGATGGTACAACATTCGCAAAACAATAAACGTAATATATCACATAAACCAAAGCAAAGTCAAAAATCACATGATCATATCAATAGATGCAGAAAAAGCATTCGATAAGGTGCAGCATCTATTTTTGATAAAGGCACTTAGCAAAGTGGGAATAGAGGGAGCATTCCTCAACATAATAAAGGCCATATATGAGAAACCTACAGCCAACATTATACTCAACTGACCAAAACTAAAATCTTTCCCACTAAGTAAAGGAACAAGACAAGGTTGCGCACTATCACTACTTCTTTTCAACTTAGTTCTGGAAGTTTTGGCCACAGCAATCAGACAAGAAAAGGAAATAAAAGGCATCCAAATTGGAAAGGAGGAAACAAAACTGTCATTGTTTGCAGACGACATGATAGTATACTTAGAAAATCCTATAGACTCCGCCAAAAAACTACTCGATCTAATCATTGAATTTGGCAAAACAGCAGGATATAAAGTCAATATCCAGAAATCAAAGGCATTTTTGTATACCAATAATGAAACAGCAGAAATAGAAATCAGGAAAAAAATCCCATTTGATATAGCAACAAAAAAAAATATAATACCTTAGAATAAACCTAACCAAGGAGGTAAAAGACCTGTACTTAGAAAACTACACAGCACTGAAGAGAGAAATCATGGAAGACACAAACAAATGGAAATATATACCAACGTCATGGATTGGAAGAATCAACGTCATCAAAATGTCCATACACTCCAAAGCAATATATAGATTCAATGCAATTCCTATCAAAGTACCAATGACATATTTCACGGATATAGAACAAACACTTCAAAAATTTATATGGAACCATAAATGACCCCGAATATCAGCTGCAATTTTGAGAAAGAAGAGCAAAGCAGGAGGGATCACAATTCCTGATATCAAACTCTATTACAAGGCCATTGTAATCAAAACAGCTTGGTACTGGCATAAAAACAGACAGATAGACCAATGGAACAGAATAGAGAGCCCAGAAATAAACCCAAGTCTCTACGGGCAATTAATCTTCGACAAAGGGGGCAGAAGCATAAAATGGAATAAAAATAGCCTCTTCAACAAATGGTGTTGGGAAATCTGGACGGGCACATGCAAAAAAGTGAAACTCAAGCACCAACTTACACCATACAGAAACATAAATTCAAGGTGGATAAAAGACTTAAATGTAAGTCGTGACACCATAAAAGTTCTAGAGGAAAACATTGGTAGGAAAATCTCAGACATTCCATGCAGCAACATCTTCAATGATATGTCCCCTAGAGCTAGGGACATAAAGGAAAGAATAAACAAATGGGACCTTATTAAAATAAAGAGCTTCTGTGGGCTAATGAAAATAGTATTAAAATAAAAAGATAACCAACTGTATGGGAAAACATATTTGCCAATGATACCTCAGACAAGGGTCTGATCTCCAAAATATATAAAGAACTCATATGACTCCACACCAGGAAGACAAAAAACCCAATTAAAAATGGGCAAAAGACATGAACAGACACTTCTCAAAAAAGGACATACAGAGGGCCCAGAGTCATATGAAAAGATGCTCAACATCATTAGCCATCAGAGAGATGCAAATTAAAACTACAATGAGATACGACCTCACACCAGTCAGAATGGCCATCATCAACAAAGCAACAGATAACTGTTGGAGGGGATTTGGAGAAAAGGGAACGCTACTGCACCGTTGGTGGGAATGCAGACTGTTGCAGCCATTGTGGAAAACAGTATGGAACTTCCTCAAAAAAGTGAAAATGGAACTGCCTTTCGACCCATCAATTCCACTACTGGGATTATACCCTAAGAATCCTGAAAAACCAATTCAAAAGAACCTATGCACTCCGATGTTCATAGCAGCACAATTCACAATAGCCAAGTGCTGGAAACAACCTAAGTGCCCATCTACAAATGAATAGATCAAGAAACTATGGTACATCTACACAATGGAATTCTACGCAGCAGAAAGGAAGAAGGAGCTTATACCCTTTGCTACAGCATGGATGGAACTGGAGAGCATTATGCTAAGTGAAGTAAGCCAGGCGGTGAGGGACAGATACCATATGATCTCACCTTTGACTGGATCATAATCAACAAAAGCAGAAAGCAAGCAAAACATAACCAGAGACATTGAAATTAAGAACAGTCTAATAATAGACAGGGGAGAGGGTGGAGGGGACAATGGGGAGAAGGGTTTTCAGGAACCACTGTAAAGGACACATGGACAGAACTAAGGGGGAGCAGGGAGGCTGGGGAGGGGAGTTTCAGGGGGAAGGAGGAGGGGAAAGGAGAGGATGCAAATAACTGTAATTGAACAACAATAAAGTAATTATTTAAAAAAAAGAAATACAGCCCTGGCTGGTGTAGCTCAGTGGAATGAGCGCAGGCTGGGAACCAGAGGGTCCCGGTTCGATTCCCAGTCAGGGCACATGCCTGGGTTGCAGGCCAGGTCCCCATGAGGGCCATTTGAGAGGCAACCATACATTGCTGTTTCTCTCCCTCTTTCCCTCCCTTCCCCTCTCTCTAAAAATAAATAAAAAAATAAAATCTTTAAAAAAAAAAAAGAAATACACACACATGCACAGTAATATAGTGCAACACATTTGCATACCAGCTTCTAAACTCAAATATGTAAGAAATGTAATTTTTTTCACTGTCAGTCAACTTGATTTATACTTCAAGCCCATTGCACCAGGTGGTAAAAATAAATCTCTTTCAGTTCAGGATTAACTCTCTGCCATTTTTCTGGTGTTGCATGTGAGAACCGGGAGGCATGCACAGAGCAGAGGTGTTGCGGGTGTGTGTGTGGATACTTGTCCTTGTGTCATGCCGCCATGCTGTCATCTCATGACTTAGCCATTATTCTGATGTACTTGCTAGATTTTATATACAAATTGCTGCTACCTGATTGCATGATTCTTTTTCCTTGTGATCCCATCCTCCCTGCTGCTTCTATTACTCTCATAGCATGCTAGGCTGCCAGACAAAATGGCAGACTGAGATCCTCATTCCTTTGATGCCAATTTCAGTTACTTGAAATTAGTCTGCTATTTCTGTGCCTTGTAAATTCTGGGGCCGCCTAGGGCTCTAACCAACTACATACTTATTTATTTTCATTCCTCTAATAGAGTTGATCAATAAAGTTCAAATGATAGTTTTGAAAATGTCACAGATTGCCATTTGAAATCTTGTATTACTTTAGTTTTTATTAAATACTGAAGAAAGAAAAAAAAAAACAAGGGACACTTGTGAGGCCTTGTGGGGAAGGAATGTGGTGAAAAGCGTCTTGCTGGTGGGCCATGAGAAGGTGCCATATGGTTTTGGACTAAGAAACAGAGGTTATGGAAGCGACACAGTTGATGGTGCTGAGGACTTTGGGAGACCTGCCCGCGAAGCACAGATTACTGGGAGGAACTGGAAGCCTAACCAAGTTAAGGACTTCTATTTATTTTTCATGAGATATGGTACCCCTGACTGGCCTGACTGGGCAAAGGGGGGAAGGAAGGACTGTATGCATTTGTGGGTATTTTAAGGGACTTTGGGATTTAATCATTTTAAGCTTTTTAAAAAATATATTTTATTTATTAATTTTAGAGAGAGGGGAAGGAAGGAAGAAAGAGATGGAGAGAAACATCAGTGGGTCGTCGCCTCTTGCGTGCCCCCTACTGGGGATCTGGCCCACAACCTAGGCATGTACCCTGACTGGGAATTGACCCAGTGACCCTTTGGTTCACAGGACAGCACTCAATCCACTGAGCCACACCAGTCAGGGTGGACTTGGGGATTTTAATGGCGACATTCTGCCATTACTCTAAAACTGTGTAAGTTTTGAATAAATAGTTCCTTTCCTTTTTACCAAACTCTGGCATTGAGAGCCACAATTCCTAAGGGTAGCAGGCAAAGAACTGTAGCACAAAAAGACCCCAGGGAGGGGGCTTGTTTTAGTAACAGTATATTGTCCCCACATGAGTCCATTCTGAAACAATACTCCTACTAAGAAAACTATAGCAGTTGGGAGGAACAATTTAAAGGTGAGCTAAAATTCTTTAGTATTGTTATCTCAAGTGTCATAATAAGGAATTCATTCTTTTGTACTATGAAAACTCACTTGTGTGATACCTAGCATGTAATCCCAAACCATTTACATGCTGTTCAAAGAATTGTTCTGCATATAGATTGGTTTGTGTGTCCATGTGTTTAAAAATTCAATTTAAAGGAACAGCTGAATTAGTCAATGAGATTGAAACTTGTTTTCAACATTCAGTTTAAGTGAAAGGGGAAGCAGTCCATATTCATTTGTATCTTTAGGGAGAGAAGCTAGGGGATATTTTATGCATGTCTTGCAAAGAAAAAACTGAATATTAACATTTTCCCTGTTTATCATTGTTTCTCCCTTGCTTGCTGTCTGTATTGCAAACGTTATGGGTATTTCTTGATGGCTGTCAGGCTCTAGTTCATTACAATTACTGCAGTGGTGCTTCTGCTGAGGGTTTCATTAGTATCTTTCAGTAGCAGGCATATAGCAAGTTGAATATACTTCTAAATCACATTTATGCTTACTTCCAAATTATAACAGCTGGATTAGCTGACTGTACTGTCTCTCTTAAATAAATAAATAACCCCCAAATCTCTTCAGGAGAAAAGCCCAAATCAGCACTTCTAACAAATTTCAAAAGTTAAAATAAAGGATTTTTCCCCCTTTATGTTTCATTTTAAGTAGGGTAAAAATTCTGAATTGAAAATATTGGAAAAATATTAGATATACTCAGCCATGAAGTAAAAACAGTTTTATAGTTCCCCATAGCCATCTTTTCACATGCAGTGGAGGTCTCTCCTCATTGATCAGCTTCCTTTTATTGTATGATGTTCCAGGAGAAGCAAAGCAATCTCAAACCCTGCAAGGGTCAAAGAAACTTTGAACTTGTGGATTAAACTTGCAAAAATGCTGCATTGTTGAAAACTGTTTGTATTTCTTGACTTCTGGTAAATTTTAATTTTCAAATTAAAACAGAACCTGTAAGTACTTTCTGGTATCAGCTTGATTCATAATAGGACACAGTCTCCAGCTTCCTTTATCTGACATTCTAACTCATTGTTGTACTGCTCAAATCTGCCAGAAATTGTTTTTCAATGGACCACATGAAAATTCTTTGTAAGTGTCACCAAGCCCTTAATCCTCTTTAAATTTGTTAAATAACTCAGTGTGAGAAGTGGTATCATGGGAAGGAGTATCACAGACTTGGAACTAAACAGATTTAGGGTGAATTAGTTAGGTTCCCCTCCTTTCTCACCCAGAGAGGAGGGCTGCTTTCTCTCAAAGTTCTCTCCTCTGCCATGACTGGTAGAGAATCAAAAGCAAAATGTCTTTGAATTTCTCAATCTAGATTTCTTTAGGCAATTTAGCTCAGTCTTGGCTCATGGGCCTGTTCATCTGCATTGTTAGAGGCAAAGAAAGATTTTTAGTGTGTGAGTTTTCCTCTAGAATAAGATTGCAAAAGGTAGGCAAAATAGAATTGACTTTTGCATTTACACAAAGACAGAAGAGGAAAGAAGTAGGAATGGCGGGGAAAGATATATTTGTGCAAATGTGCCCTTCTTTCAACATTTTGTCTACACACATTTCTGGGTCATACTCACTGGCTTATATTGAACAAAGAAGATCCACATGGATTCCTGTGTTAGAAAGAGAGCAAATCCATGTGAATTGGAGCAATATTTACTTGGAATAAGTACAAGAGGAGATCCTGGCTTCATGAGATATAGAATCTTCTACCCCAGAGTCAGTAAACTATGGCCTGCCTGTTTTGGTAGATAAAGTTGTTTTTTTTTTTTTTTTGCTTTTTTAGATTTTATTTATTTTCAGAGAGAGGGGAAAAAGGGAGAAATAGAGGGAGAGAAACATCAATGGGTTGCCTCTTACATGCCCTCAACCAGGGACCTGGCCTGCAACCCAGCATGTGCCCTGCCTGGGAATTGAACCAGTGACCTTTTGGTTTGTGGGATATCACCCAACCTACTGAGTCACACCAGTCAGGGCTTGGTAGATAAAGTTTTGATGGAACACAGCCATACTTATTCTGTCATTGTGTTAGAATAAATAATAAATTAAGGCCGTGGGCTGCGAACCAGAGGGTCGCCAGTTCGATTTCCAGTCAGGGTACATGCCTGGGTTGCAGGCCAGGTCCCCAGTGGGGGCCACGCGAAAGGCAACCACACATTGATGTTTCTTTCCCTCTCTTTCTCCCTCCCTTCCCATCTGTCTAAAAATAAATAAATAAAATCTTTAATAATAATAACAATAATAAACTAAGGCAGGGAGGAGGAGGGAGACATGTCTCACGCATTAATTTAGCAGCCCTGAGCCTGGTCCGATAAGATGGCCAGGTGTTCCCAACATCACAAGCAAAACTGTGATAACATAGGAGGAGGGGAGCCTTTGAAATTCTGTGTGTATCATCTCCACTAGTTGGGAAAGAAAGCTTTTGAGACCGTGTACTAATCCCAAGGTCTGGAGAGGGGAGAAGGAAGAGGAACATAGAAACTGACTAAAGTATATAACCCCTGAATCCCAATAATCGGTGCACTCAGATTAGCTGAGTGTTCACTTGTAGCCCTGTGTTCACGTGTATAGAACAAATTTAACAACAAACTTACTAAAAACTTTATTTCCTCTATACATGGGGCATTCAGATTAGCTAGGTGCCTGAACGCAGCTTTGAGTTTGTGTTTTCATTAATAAACTTGCTATCTCATTCTACTATCCATGTTTGTCTCTTAACTGAATTCTTCTCTTGTGAGCAAGGGAAGAACTAAGGAAGGGGGTGCCCTGACTTGGATCTCCCTGGTAACACCTTTTGGTGCCATGACTCAGACTCCACCCTTTGTCTCCATCTGCCTGGAACACAGTAACAGTCTCATCGGTAACATTTTATGGCCTGCCTCACCTTTGGGGTTAAAGGAGATACAGCAGTGCTGTGGTGGATGGATATTCAGATATGTTTGGTCTGTGTTTGAAGGCAGAAACAAGGATAAGATCTAAAATGAGTGATTGAGTTCACTTGGGCTTCGAAGACTAAAGAGGCACATCTTTTCTCCAGTCCAAGTTCTCCATAAGTCAGTGGGGTCCTTGTGGAGGTGTCTGGGGTCAATCCCAAAGACAGACAGGTGACTCATATCATTGTAACGTAACTTTGGCTTACCCAGGAATGTGCAATATAAGGGTTAGTCACCCAGCAGTCTGATCCCCGCTGGCTGTTTTACACAACCAGGGGAGAAACCAAGGCATGTAAAGGAATTGGGGATGACCAACAGTGTAATGGCCTTTGGGAGACCCACTCACAAGCAGCACACTTGGACCCACTACACAAGTCTCTAGTCTTTTTTGCCTCTAAACCATGACCAGAAACAATAAATTTGAATCATTGACCTGTTATAAGCCTGCTGCATCTCTCTCCCAAGGGATAGTATTGTGTTTTTCTAAGTGAATGTCTCGTTCTCTGTCCCTATTCAGAAATAGCTGTGCCCTTCTCAGGCATAAACTTTTATTTCCTCCTAAATTCTAAGGGTCCCAAAGAGACTCACAGGCAGGAGAGCAGTGGGAAACAGAAGCTAGACCCGGGCTTACTCCTGATCCTGTCCAGAGCCCCCTTTTCCTCTGACTTCCAGGTAAACCATGGCAGCCCCACTTTGGCTCACTCATTTCCTGTAACTTTTCTAAGGAGCCAAATCAGCCCACCTAGGATCTCTTCACTTACTTCCTCCACCCTAACACTTTCCTTTGTTTCACTGTCCCCAGAAGCAATAACTATGCCGCCTCAATGTGAAAGAGAAAAACTGGTAATTTCACTGAAGTGGCCAAAGGTTAAACAAGCAAGATATCTCTGCCCATTTCTCCAGCCTCCTTGAAGTTGTCAAAGTCATGAGATAATAAGGTCACTGTGTATATCTGCCGATGGCAAAAGAACTGTGTCTGAAAATTCTAAAATTTATGCATAAATTTATTAATCCAAAGAATGGTAATTAATTATTTTGGTTGTCACTAAAAATGAAAATTCTAATCAAGTTGGGAAAGAATATATGGTTTTGGTAATAAAAGATAAATTGTAGAACTGAAACTGGGTTAGTGATTTCTAGATGAATTAAAAGGGACTAGGAAAGTTGCAAAAGAATTGTGTACATTGCAGAGAGTCTGTTACTTGAAGAGAGTTTGTATAAGTTGAAGGTCTGTGCAATTTGAAAAAGGATTGTGTTGAGGAAAGAACCAAAAAGAGAAGGAATTGAGGAAGTGAAACAATGTGTGAAAGATTAAAGGAAAGAGACATGTAGGAAGAAAGAACATTGGAATAAAAACTCAAGAAGGGAAACGGAAACAAAGAAAACTAGAAATGAAAAAGAAAAAGCAAGGCACATAGATAAATGGTAAAGATAATTTTAATGACAAATGAAAAAGCCAAAAGCTCCCTTTGATCTTCCAAAGCCAATTGTTACTGCCCAACAGAAACCCCTGGTACAATTAGACAGTGGGAAACAAATGAATTGATTCAAAATGTTGTTACGAAAAACCAAAATTCTTTGTCAATGGTAATCACCATTTATGACCTAACTTGGAGTGATTTACAGATTGTTCTCTCCCACGGCTGCACTGTAAAAAACAAAAGCACAAAGATGGTCTGCTAGGGCTTATGCTGATAAACTAGCTGGTCATCATACTCAACAGTGCATATATCAATCAGGGGGATATGCAATCTCAGATCAAGACCCTAACTGGATCTGTTAAACTAGGGCAGATGAAGGAAAAGAGGGGAAGAATAAAAATCCTGCCCCTTTTCATGGACAATTAACTGAAGCTTTACAAAAGTTTACACAAACATCAACCTTAAGTCTGCCAAGGGCTGAACACTTCAGGGGATGCATTGTATCCAGCAGGCAAACCAGATATCAGGAAAAAGCTACAAAAGCTAGTCTTGGGATCTTAGATCCCCATGGAACACCTGTTAGAAATAACTTTCAGTGTGTTTTTTTTTTAACAATTGAGACAGGGCAAAGAAGGGAAAAAAGCCCCCATCTGATGGAAACAAAAGACTCACTTGTAGCCACAGCTTTAAGTACTGCATTGCCTCAAGGTCACCCATCTCCCAGACTACAACTGACATTAGAGGGACAGTACTACTCCTGCAGAGAAGGAGAGATATCCTAAGACTGGCACCATACCCTAGACCACTAGCATTTCCTTACATTCCAAATTTTACTCTTTCCCCCTCTCCTCAATTTGGCTTCTCCAGATCCCAATAATGATCACTGAACAACAGAAATACCACTGATCGGTAGCCTTCTCATTGGCTGAAAGAAGACAGGGACAGACATTCTTGACTCATGCAAAGCACAATCCTTGTCTCTATGTCCATCCATAATGGAGACACCCATTCTGGATGTGGAAGGTCTCGGGTCCTAGGACAGCGAGTCCTCAGATTACACTCCAGGATGCTGGCTTCCTAATTTCTTGGTGTTTCTTCCTTCTAGATGGTAAATCAGTAGTCCATTCCAAATGGCACCACACTGGGGTCCTATTCAACTGGTCAGTTTGATCCCCAAACTCTGGAGAAGAAAAGACTGATATTCTTTTGCGACAGTGCTTGGCCTCAATATCAGTTAGCAGCTGGGGAATCCTGGTGCCACTACATGGAAGCTTAAATCACAATACCATATTCAAACTTGATCTCTTTTGCAAATGCCTAGGCAAATGGTCAGAAATTCCCTATGTGCAGGCATTCTGTTTGAGAGGCAGAGGGAATTTGTACTACAAATATAAGCTTAGCCTTATCACAATGCCGTCTAGTGGCCATTCCGTAGGTACCTCCCTATCAACACCCCTTGCCCTTAGGGAAGAAAAACCTCTAGAGAAGGCACCCTTAACATCTTTTTTGCTACTGTCATGTCTGGTGTTGTGGGGGTTTCGTACCGGCCGAAACACGTGGGTGACCGCAACTCAATGCGTGAAAGAATCTCATACCGAGGCACGCGGGGAAAGAGAGTCCGGGGCCACGGGACCAATTCCTCCATTTCAGGAAAAGGCCTCGTGGGTCGCTTAGCCGGGGTTTTTATTAGAGGCTTAGGACATATTTACATTGGATTGATTATTCATGGAATTAAGCAGAACAGGGATTAGCAGAGCATTAGGATGTAAATTCAGGTCCAGTGGCAGACAGGACCAGGGTAATATGATATGCAGGGCTCAGCAAGCCAGAATTTTTTACTATACATCTTTGCCAAATTCCTATTAGAGAGTTCCCATTCCACAGACATGATCCACGCTTGTCCACACGGGATTACACGGAGCTGCGCTCAAAACGTGTAAATTCTCATGATTATGTGTTAACACGCGTGTGGAAATCACTGCCACAGTCTGGGACCTCCAACTCAATTAACAACCTTCACGTCTTCCAGCCCTAAGCCCTCTCCGCTAAATAAGCTTTTACCACTGATTGAGGCTGCAGGGGAGTATGGCCCTTAGCTAGTACATAAACTCTTTCAAAAAACTTAAGCAGATTAAGGCAGACTTGGGATGCTACTCTGACAACCCAGATAAATATATAAATGCATTTCAACACCTTAAAACACTATGGTTGTCTTGGAGCAGGCCTCATCAGATCTTGAGGAGGAAAATGTAATAAAGGAAGCCAGAAAGTTTGCTAACAACTTACACTTACCTGATAGCAAATACCCTATTAGAAAGATAGCAGTTCCACCATTAGACACTGAATAGGACTACAATACATTCTCTCAAAAATGGGAAATAAATCAGTTTCTAATTTACATTAAAGTGGGCCTCAAGGAAATGCAATGAAAGGCCATTAACTTTTCCAAGTTCTCCACTGTCAGCCAAGGCCTGGATGAGAATCCTACTACATTTTTAGAAAGGGTAAAAAAGACACTTATCAAGCACACTATCCTACATTTAGAATCATTTGAAAGCTAGTTCATAGTGAAAGATAAAGTCTAACCCAATCTACCTCTGATATTAAGAGAAAACTCCAGAAACTGATCCAGGAACCCGGAGTCCCCTTAAATGAGATGTTAACCACAGCCAACATAGTCTTCTACAACCATCATCAGGAGAAAGATGTCAGGGTCCATGAGAAGGAAAAAATGAAGATAGGACATACCCAAATTTTAGCCATCTTTGTGGGACAGCCACATCCCACTGGCCCTTCCAGGTCCACTACCAAGAACACTAAGTGTCTTATGTATCAAAAGATTGTGTACTGGGCCAAGGAATGTCTAAATTGTGGCAAGCCACCTCAGGCACTATGCTGTAAGGCAAGAAGGGAGGCCACTAGGCGGAAATTCATTCCTCAGGCTGAAGGGCCCCAAGCTCAGGCTGTCACTGCCTTGAAGATGTTAACTCAGGACTGAAGCTGCCTGCCCCAGTCAGCCCCACCTCAAGAGGTCACCATTACTGGACTGGAGCCTAAGGTACATATGCATGTGGCAGGTAGGATAGTAACTTTCTTACTGAATACTGAGACTACCTACTCTGTCCTGATTTCTTTCTCCAGACCTCTTCCTCTCAATTCTACACTGTCGTGGGATTAGCAGGAAAAAAATATAACCAGGACTTTCTTTTACTTTTACATAAACAGAGTCACAGGGACATAAGCAACAACTAACTTGGGCTTTCCTCCCTCATTTATTAGACATGTCTCTGCAGAAGACCTGGGGGGCCTATAACTTGAGGGCAGTGGCCTAGTGATCCAATATGTAAATGACCTACTTATCTGTTCCCCCATGGAGAAACTGGACCATAAACATATGATACAAACCCTGAATTATCTTACAGCATTAATCTAGGGCAGATACAGAATCATTATAGGAGTATGGAAACAAACTTAAGGCTACCAACACAAACAAGTTAAACCAGGGTACATGGTTTATTTAAAAGTTTGGAAGGGTGGTTCCCATAGTTTCCAACTACAACCATCATGTAAAGGAACCCTCTCTGTTCTTATATCTTCTCTAACAGCCATCAAGGTCCCTGACATTTTCAGCTGGATACATCATACTCAAGTCAAACTGTGGAAGGAATCAACACCTTCAGGATTTCCAAATTATCAGGACAATACTGCCTACTCCTGTGAGCCAGCAGAGGACCTCAAACTCATCTTCAAAAAACAAAAACCTGTTACATATAAGCAACATAACAACTAGGCCTTAATATAACTGTCTTTTTCATATTTCTGACACTCTTTCTACCAGCCTGTCAATATGCTCAGCCTCCTTCCTAGAAAAGGAATTTTTCCATTCCTTTTGAATTTAACCTTTATCAAATAAAGTCCCAAATCGTCCAGTCAACTAATTTTTTTAAAGATTGTGTTTGTTTTATTTTTAGACAGAGGGGAAGAGAGGGAGAGAAGCATCAATGTGTGGTTGCCTCTCACATGCCCCCTACTGGGGACCTGGACCACAACCCAGGCATGTTCCCTGACTGGGAATTGAACCGGTGACCCTTTGGTTCACAGGCCAAAGCTCAATCCACTGAGCAATATCAGCCCAGGCTACTAATCTTTTTTTTTAAATTTGTTGCCTCTAGCATATAGCAATTCCATGTCAAGATGAGGACTCTTCAGGAATTCCAGTTCATCTTCAATTTGAAAGAACAAGCCAACAACTTTTAACCCCTTATCACAGACCCCTAAAAGGACATCACTTACAGACACCTTCCAGCAGGAAGCAGTTAGATTGGTCAATGATCTGAAGTCCCCAAAGATCTGGGTTCCTATTACTCAAAGGGGGGATGTTAGGTAGCAGCTAGCAATGAGTGGCCAGAGGGAAAAGAAAGGACAGAAACCACCATTACAATCTAACAGAGACCTTAGAAGGCTAGAAACAAAAAGGAGATATGTCTCACCTGTTGATTCAGCAGTGCTGAGCCCAGTTTGATAAGATCGTCAGACATTCCATATATCACAGAAAAAAAAAAACTATGCTAGCCAAAACTATAATAATGCAAGAGGAGGGAAGCCCTTGAATATCTGTGTGTATCATCTCCATGATCTGGGAAAGAAAACCTTTAAAACTGTGTATTGATCCCAAGGCCTGGAAAAGGAGGAGGAGGAGGAACCTAGAAACTGACTAAATCATATAACCCCTGAACTCCATAACTCAGCACACTCAGGTTAGCTGAATGGGCACTTGTAGCCAGGTGCTCAAGTGTATAGAACAAACTTACTAACAACTTTATTTTCTCTATACATGGGGCATTCAGACTAGCCAGGTGCTTGCTTACAGCTTTGTGCTTGTATGTGTTTCATAAATAAACTCATCATCTCTTTTCCGTTATACATGCTATCTCTTGTTTGAATTCTTCTCTTGCAAGCAAAGCCAGAACCGAGGAGGGGGAGGCCTCGGACTTGGGTCTCCCTGGTATCAATTAGTTTGCCTGTTTTATGACTGTTTTTAATTAGTTGCAACAAAGACTGTATGATACACAAGGCTTAAAATATTTTCTATCTGGACCTTTAGAGAAAGTTTGCCAACTCTCTTTGACCCAACAGAAATCAAGAAGAGTGGCAAGGGTTCTCAGAAGTGATCAATGGGCACCACTTCTGGTCAAGATGGAGGCATAGGTAGATACACTTTGCCTCCTCACATGACAAAAAAAATGACAACAACAAATTAAAAACTAATAATAACCAGAACTGCCAGAAAATCGAACTACATGGAAGTCCGACAACCAAGGAGTTAAAGAAGAAACATTCATCCAGACTGTAAGACAGGCTGAGATGGGCAGTCGGGGTGGAGAGGACATGTGGCAAGGTGGCAGCTGGAGGACTGGGCAGTCCCACATTCATGTGCAGATAAACAATGAGAAACAACTGGCGAGTGAAACAGACTGTGCAACCCACAGTTCCAGTGCCTGGAAATAAAGCCTCAAAACATCTGGCTACAAAAATCTGCCAGGTTTGCGGTGGTAGGAGAAACTCCCAGCCTCACAGGAGTGTTCCTTGGAGAGATCCACGGGGTCGTAGAATGTACACAAACCCACCCACCTGGAAATCAGCACCAGAAGGGCCCAATTTCCTCATGGGTAGCAGGGGAAGTGACTGAATGCTGGATAAGAGCTGAGGAAGTGGCATTGTTCCCTCTCAGACCCCTTCCCCATATACAGTGCCAAAATGCAGTGACATGGGTTGCCTGACACTGGTAAATACCTAAGGCTCTGTCCCTTACTATGTAACAGGTGCGCCCAGACCAAAAAAACAAAAATGGCTCAAATGAAAGAACAGATCAAAGCTCCAAAACTAGAACTAAGTGATGAAGAGAGAGCCAACCTATCAGATGCACAGTTCAAAGCACAGGTAATCAAGATGCTCTCAGAAATGGTTGAGTTTGCTCATAAAATAGAGGAAAAAGTAAAGGCTGTGCAAAGTGACATGAAGAAAAAATGCACAGGGAACCAACAGTGAAGGGAAGGAAACCAGGACTCAAATCAATGGTTTGTACCAGAAGGAAGAAATAAATATTCAACCAGAACACAATGAAGAAACAAGAATTCAAAAAAATGAGGAGAGGCTTAGGAACCTCTGGGAAAACTTTAAACATTCTAACAACTGAATTAGGGGTGCCAGAAGGAGAAGAGGAAGAGCAAGAAATTGAAAACTTATTTGGAAAAATAGTGAAGGAGAACTTCCCTAATATGGAAAAGGAAATAGACTTCCAGGAGTTCCAGGAAGCTCAGAGAATCCCAAGGAAGCACACACCAACACACATCACAATTACATTAGTCAAGATTAAAGATAAGGAGAGAATCTTCAAAGCAGCAAGAAAAAATGAGACAGTTACCTACAAAGGAGTTCTCATAAGACTGTCAGCTGATTTCTCCAAAGAAACCTTGAAGGCAAGAAGGGGTTGGAAGGAAGTATTCCAAGTCATGAAAGGCAAGGACCTACATCCAAGATTCCTCTATCCAGCAAAGCTATCATTTAGAATGGAAGGGCAGATACAGTGCTTCCCAGATAAGGTCCAGTTCAAAGAGTTCATCATCACCAAGCCCTTAGTGGATGAAATGTTAAAGGGACTTATCTAAGGAAAAGAAGAAGATCAAAAACTATAAACAGTAAAATGACAGCAAGTTCAAAACTATCAACAACTGAACCTTAAAACAAAAACAAAAACAAAAACAAACTAAGCAAACAACTAGAGCAGGAACAGAATCACAGAAATGGGGATCAATGGAGGGTTTTTAGTGGGGAGGTAGAGAGGGAAAATAGGGGAGAAGGTACAGGGAATAAGAAGTATAAATGGTAGGTACAAAGTAGACAGGGGGAGGTTAAGAATAGTATAGGAAATTGAGAAGCAAAGAACTTATATGTACGGCTCATGGGCATGAACTAAGAAGGAGGGGATGCAGGGTAGAAGGGAATAAAGGGGGGACAAGTTTAATAGCATAACCAATGAAATATATTTTTTAACATTTTTTTATTTTTTGTTCAATTAAAGTTATTTGCATCCTCTCCCCTCCCCTCCTCCCCTCTCCCCCAGCCTCCCTCCTCCCCCTTAGTCCTGTCCATGTGTCCTCTACAGTGATTCCTGTAAACCCTTCTCCCCATTGTCCCCTCCCCTCTCTCCCCTGTATATTTTATTTTATTTTATTTTTATTTTAGTTTTAGAGAGAGGGGAGGAGAGGGAGACAGAGAGGGAGAGAAACAGCAATGTACGGTTGCCTCTCACATGGCCCTCACAGGGATATGGCCCACAACCCAGGCATGTGCCCCGACTGGGAATCGAACTGGGACCCTCTGGTTCCCAGCCTGCGCTCAATCCACTGAGCTACACCAGCCGGGCTTCCCCTGTCTATTGTTACACTGTTCTTAAATTCAATGTCTCTGGTTATGTTTTGCTTGCTTTCTACTTTTGTTGGTTATGATCCGGTTAAAGGTGAGATCATATGGTATTTGTCCCTCACTGCCTGGATTACTTCACTTAGCATAATGCTCTCCAGTTCCATCCATGCTGTTACAAAGGGTATAAACTCCTTCTTCCTCTCTGCTGCGTAGAATTCCATTGTGTAAATGTACCATAGTTTCTTGATCCATTCATTTGTAGATGGGCACTTAGGTTGTTTCCAGCACTTAGCTATTGTGAATTGTGTTGCTATGAACATAGGACTGCAAAGGTTCTTTTGAATTGGTTTCTCAGGATTCTTAGGGTATAATCCCAGTAGTGGAATTGCTGGGTCGAAAGGCAGTGCCATTTTCAATTTTTTGAGAAAGTTCCATACTGTTTTCCACAATGGCTGCACCAGTCTACATTCCCACCAACAGTGCAGTAGGGTTCCCTTTTCTCCACATCCCCTCCAACAGTTATCTGTTGCTTTGTTGATGATGGCCATTCTGACTGGTGTGAGGTGGTATCTCATTGTGGTTTTAATTCGCATCTCTCTGATGGCTAATGATGTTGAGCATCTTTTCATATGATTCTGGGCCCTCTTTATGTCTTTTTTCGAGAAGTGTCTGTTCATGTCTTTTGCCCATTTTTTAATTGGGTTTTTTGTCTTCCTGGAGTGAAGTCGTATGAGTTCTTTATATATTTTGGAGATCAGACCCTTGTCTGAGGTATCATTGGAAAATATATTTTCCCATACGGTTGGTTCTCTTTTTATTTTAATATTATTTTCTTTAGCCCCACAGAAGCTCTTTATTTTGATAAGATCCCATTTGTTTATTCTTTCTTTTATGTCCCTAGCTCTAGGGGACATATCATTGAAGATGTTACCACATGGAATGTCTGAGATTTTCCTACCGATGTTTTCCTCTAGAACTTTTATGGTGTCACGACTTACATTTAAGTCTTTTATCCACCTTGAATTTATGTTTGTGTATGGTGTAAGTTGGTGCTCGAGTTTCATTTTTTTGCAGGTAGCCAACCAGATTTCCCAACACCATTTGTTCAAGAGGCTATTTTTATTCCATTTTATGCTTCTGCCTCCCTTTGTCGAAGATTAATTGCCCGTAGAGACTCGGGTTTATTTCTGGGCTCTCTATTCTGTTCCATTGGTCTATCTGTCTGTTTTTATGCCAGAACCAAGCTGTTTTGATTACAGTGGCCTTGTAATATAGTTTGATATCAGGAATTGTGATCCCTCCTGCTTTGCTCCTCTTTCTCAAAATTGCAGCTGATATTCGGGGCTGTTTATGGTTCCATATAAATTTTTGAAGTGTTTGTTCTATATCCCTGAATTATGCCATTGGTACTTTGATAGGGATTGCATTGAATCTATATATTGCTTTGGGGAGTATGGACATTTTGATGATGTTCATTCTTCCAATCCATGAGCATAGTATATGTTTCCATTTGTTTGTGTCTTCCATGATTTCTCTCTTCAGTGTTGTGTAGTTTTCTGAGTACAAGTCTTTTACTTCCTTGGTTAGGTTTATTCCCAGGTAATTTTTTTTTTTTGTTGCTATATCAAATAGGATTTTTTTCCCTGATTTCTGTTTCTGCTGTTTCACTGTTGGTATACAAAAATGCCTTTGATTTCTGGATATTGATTTTATATCCTGCTGTCTTACCAAATTCAATTATTAGATCGAGTAGTTTTTTGGCGGAGTCTATAGGCTTTACTAAGTATACTATCATGTCGTCTGCAAACAACGACAGTTTTGTTTCCTCTTTTCCTATTTAGATGCCTTTTATTTCCTTTTCTTGTCTGATTTCTGTGGCCAAAACTTCCAGAACTATGTTGAATAGAAGTGGTGATAGCGGGCAACCTTGTCTTGTTCCTGATCTTAGTGGGAAAGATTTTAGTTTTTGTCCATTGAGTATAATGTTGGCTGTTGGTTTCTCATATATGGCCTTTATTATGTTGAGGAATGCTCCCTCTATTCCCACTTTGCTAAGTGTTTTTATCATAAATGAATGCTATACCTTATCAAATGCTTTTTCTGCATGTATCGATATGATCATGTGATTTTTGTCTTTGCTTTCGTTTATGTGGTGTATTACGTTTATTGTTTTGCAAATGTTGTACCATCCTTGCATCCCTGGGATGAAACCCACTTGGTCATGGTGAATGATCTTTCTGATGTATTGCTGGATGCGGTGTGCTAATATTTTGTTGAGGATTTTTTTTGTGGTTTTAATTTGCATCTCTCTGAAGGCTAATGATGTTGAGCTTCCTTTCATATGATTCTGTGCCCTCTGTATGTCTTTTTTCGAGAAGTGTCTGTTCATGTGTTTTGCCCATTTTTTAATTGGGTTTTTTTGTCTTCCTGGAGTGGAGTCGTATGAGTTCTTTGTATATTTTGGAGATCAGACCCTTGTCTGAGGTATCATTGGCAAATATGTTTTCCCATACGGTTGGTTCTCTTTTTATTTTAATAATATTTTCTTTAGCCCCAAAGAAGCTCTTTATTTTGATAAGATCCCATTTGTTTATTCTTTCCTTTATGTCCCTAGCTCTAGGGGACAAATCATTGAAGACGTTGCTGCATGGAATGTCTGAGATTTTCCTACCGATGTTTTCCTCTAGAACTTTTATGGTGTCACGACTTACATTTAAGTCTTTTATCCACCTTGAATTTATTTTTGCGTGATGTGTCTTGATGTGGGCCTGTGTGGTTTCCTTTTGATTGGGGCTCTCTGTGCTTCTTGGGCTTGTGTGACTTTTTCTCTCATCAGATTCGGGAAGTTTTCCATCATTACTTTTTCAAACACTCTTCTATTCCTTGCCCTTCTTCTTCCCCTTCTGGTATCCCTATTATACGAATATTATTACGTTTCATATTGTCCTGCATTTCCCTTAATACCTCTTCATTCTTTCTGAGTCTGTTTTCCTGGTCCTGCTCTTTTTGGGTATTTTTTTCTACTTTTTCTTCCAGCTCGCTGATCCGATCCTCTGCTTCATCAAGCCTAGTTTTGATTCCTTCTATTGTGTTATTTAGTTCAGATATTGTATTCTTCATTTCTGCTTGGCCCTTTTGGATAGTTTCTATTTCCTTTTTCATGCTGACATAGTTTGCAGTGAGTTCATCGTAGTTTCCCTGTAGTTTCTGGAAATTCTCTGCAAGGTCATCAAGCTTCTTGAGCTTCGTGATAACCAATGCTTTGAACTCAATATCTGATGGTTGGCTTGTTCTGTTCCGTTTATTATTCTTTCTGGGGTTTCTTCCTTTCCTTTCATTTGGGGGTTGCTTCTTTGTCTTCCCATTGTTTGTGAGACTCTTCTTGCTATCCTCTGTTTCTTAAATTAGTCTGTCAAGTTCTCTGGAGTAGCAAAGTTAATTTTGTCTCACTATCTCTGTTTTTTGGACTGGCCCCTGTCCAGGACTGCCTCTGGTCTTTTCACAGTTCCAGGTTTTTATGTCTCACCTGTAGGTAAAGAGGAGAGAGGACGAGGGGGAAAGAAAGAAGAAAAAGAAAGGAAAAAAAGGGAGTGAAGAAAGGGAGAAAGAATACTATAGGGAAAGGAAGGGAGGAAGGAGGAATAAAGTATAAAGAAGGAAAGAGTGGAAGGATGAATTAAAAGAAACAATTTTTTTCTTTTATAAATTAAAAAATAACAAAACAAAACAAAAAAGTAAAAAAAAAAAAAGAGAGAGAGATATGAAGAGGAGCGGCCTAAGAATACTAAAGGAGAGGGAGGAAGAAGGAATTAAAAACTAATGAAGGACAGAGAGGAAGAAGGGCTAAAAAAAACAAAAACAGAATAAAACAAAACAAAAAAAAACAAAAACAAACAAACAAAACGCACACACACACACACACACACAACCCTTCAGCTTTCTGATTTTAAAGCTGTCCGGTCAGGCTGCGTTCAGCTTGGAAGATATTAGTTTTGCTTTTCTTCCTTCCTGAGGTGTACTCTTCGCTGTTGTCCAGACCCCAGCCCAGTTCCTAGGTGTGCTTCTGAGTCTATACGGTCTTTTGATGTGCACCTGATAGGGGCAGGTCTCCCATCGCCTATTTTCTCTCTGCTGGTCTAACTAATAAGTTCTTTCTGCGCCCTTTCTGGATAGTTTGGACTCCTCTCTGAGTGAAGAGTTTGTGCAGTCTGCAGCTCCGGTCTGCCACTCCCCTCAACGGAGTGCTTCTGCCTTATTCCCACAAAGCTGATTGGTCCTGCCGGGCTATGTGCGCTGGGGCTAGATAGCAAGGGCTTTGTCCCCAACTGTCAGCGTGAGCTCCGCACACCTGTGCTGGCTTTTAATTCTGTCCCTGGTTAGTGCGCCAGCAAGCGCCAACCGAGGGCCCCCGGTTGCGCACTGTCCCTGTTATTTTTGAGCTGTGTGCCTGTGTCCGCTCTCTTGTCTGACCCTGGGATGTGCGCCAAAGAGCTCTGGCTGAGGGGCCCAGTTGTGCACTGCCCCTGGTCTTTTTGAACTGTGCACGATTAGACCACAGATCGTAGGGTGCACACAGCCCTTAGCTTCCCGTTTGGTTGTGCAGGTCACACTTGGCTGTAGAGCCGCTGACTGAAAGCTGTTCCCAATTCTTCTGGAATGAGCTGGGAAAGGCCTCGGTCCCGAGCTCAAACAGCCTCCAATTCCCCTTGATGGAAGCGCAAGCTACCGCTGGCCGAGGGCCAACCGTGTTCTCACTCCGATGCTACAGGCAGACTTCCCTGGGCCTCCGATCTGGGTTGCACACCGATCCTGGTCGCCTACCGATCCTGGTCGCGCCCCGGATCCCAGTGGCTCACTGACCACGGGACTTTTGGGGGCGGGGCCTCTCCAAATATCCACGGAGCACCACTTTTTTTCCTGTTTTTCCTCTCCAAAAAATTCTTCCTATTTACGCCCGCCAGACCAAACAAGCATCTGACCACTCACAAATCCCACTCTGGCTCCCTCCCCAAGAATCCTGCGTCTGATCCTGGCGGCTGCCAGGTCTGGGACTGAAGCCCCACCCTGCTCCCCCGACTCCTCCCAATGGGGACCCTTTCATGCCAAAGCACTCTGCTTACCATATGAATGTTCAAATTCCCCTGTAATCTTGGGCATCAATCATCATATGTGTTGGAATACTGCTGGGTTTTCGCCCCGTTCCTCAGAAAATCAACCAGTGGGCAGGAGGAAGTAAACTCTGTTCCCCTATCTCGCCGCCACCTTTCCTCAGTGTCTGAAATACATTTTTTAAAAAAGAAAAAATGGTAAAAATAGGTTAAAAAGATTATTTTCTTAGTAGTTGAGATTGATATTTTATATTTTTCTTTCTTTCTTATAAAAATGTGAATTAATTTCCAAATCCAATTAAAATATTTTAATTTAATTTAATAGCTCCATATGTATATATCAAAGTGAAGTACTTTTAGAACAGGCATTCATTTTAATGTATATGTTTTTCAAAACACACATGTACATGTGCACACACATGTAAACACACACAGCATTTTGATGTTCAACAACTCTGCTCTTCATAGTCTTTGATTCCACTTGTGTCTAAGAGTAGTATGAAATAAATAAGCAAGTGTCACCTCTCAAGGTAGGTAGAAGTTCAAAATATCATTCTTTAACATTTCAGATACATAATACTTAGCACCTCTTCACAAAAAATATCTCTGCATTATTGAAATTTAAGTGTAGGTTGCAAATAAACCAGCAATGAACAATCACATGTTGAATGCTTTGACTACTAATAAAAAAGGCAGCTGGTATGACAAATTTAACTTTAGGTAAGGTCCAGAACTGCCATTTGTAACCATATTATGGGAAGTCAAAGTATAAGTTTTAACCATATAAACTTTTCCTGATTCGACTGTTTCCTCAACACTTTTGCAAAAAAGGGCTTTCCCTTTTGTGTTTTTTCTCAGATTTTTTCTCCACAAAGACAATGAATTTTGATAATGAAGCCATGTAAAGAAAAGTTAAAAGGGGGAAAGAAATAGCTAATATTTTAAAATAGAAAAATCATCTAAATTTTATGTTGTTGTATTTTTCAGTAAATCTCAGTAAAATACATTCCTAAGATTTCCTGCAGTTCATGTACAAATAAGGACATGTCCACAGGGAGTAATTTTTTTAAGTAAATACAAATTATAAGTTATCACATTTTACAGAGTGAACCTACTTGCGTACACAAATAAGTCAAACATTACTAACTTCACAGAGGTCCTCTCCTTTCTCTTCCTAATTCCCTCTTCCTTAAAGGTAACTACTGTCAAGTGTTCTATCACCATGGTAAGTTTTGCCTGTTTTTGATGTTTATATAAATAAAACAATAAAATATGTATTATTTTTGTTTAATATCTCCTGTTCAATATTTTGTGTTTTTTTTTAAGATTTTATTATTTTTAGAGAGGGGGAAGGCAGGGAGAAAGAGAGGAAGAGAAACAGCAATGTATGGTTGCCTCTCACATGGCCCTCACTGGGGACCTGGCCCGCAACCCAGGCATGTGCCCTGACTAGGAATCAAACCAGGACTGTTTGGTTCCCTGCCTGCACTCAATCCACTGAGCTATGCCAGCCAGGGCTTGTTCAATATTTTGTATTGTGATGTATTCATGTAGTTACATTTATAAGTAATATGTTCATTGTCATTGATATATAATATTTCATTGTTTCAATATGTCAGAATGTATTAAATTTACTGTTGATGGTCATTTCATATGCATCAAGTTTTCTCTTTTATGAATGCTGTTACTATGAACATTTTTATATAGGTCATTTGGTGAACATATGCTGAGTTATAGAGTAGTCTCATTTTTGTCTTTAGTAGATATTATTATCTGGGCAATTTTGAATGGTTAATAGTAGGTTTTTAGGGAATGATTTGGACCTGATAAGTACCTTACTGATACTTCAGCAAGACAGCTACAATTAGTCTCTAAGGTTCAAGAAGCATGCATAGAATAATGAATGCGATTCACATTCATTCAGTAAATTTGGTAAGTAATTTAAGATATCAAAACATTGACAGTACAGCATTGAACAAAGTAGTCTCTGTTCTTACCAAATAACTTTACAATTCCCTTTAATCAAATCATTTATATTTAGCAGAAAACACAGAAAATATTTGTGACCTTGTATTATGAGATAAATTATCCATCCCTACTCCCCAAAACATATGTTGAAGTCCTAATCCTCAGCACCTCAAAATGTGACTGTATTCAGAGGTAACGTCTTTAAAGAAGAAATTAAGATAAAATGAGGTCATCTGGGTGTGTCCTAATCAAATATGACTGGAGTCCTTACAAGAGAAAGAATGTGAGGGCACAGTGAGACAGCACTATCTGCAAGCCAAGGAGAGAGAGAGGCCTCAGAAGAAACAAATTTTCGTTTGGACTTCTAGCCTACAGAGCTGTGAGAAAATCAATTTGTTATTTAAGCCACTTAGTATGTGATATTTTGTCATGGCAGCCCTAGCAAATGAATACAACTTTGGCTAGGCAAAAAACTTTTAGATATGACAACAAAAGCATCATTCATAAAAGAGAAAAATATAAACAGAACATAATTAAAATTTAAAATTTTTGCTCTGCTAAAGGTACTCTTAATAGAATCAAAAGCAAACCACAAAATGGAAGAAAATATTTAAAGATTGTGTTTCTGGTAAAGGAACTTTATTAAAATATATAAAGAATTCTCAAAACTTAATAATAATAAAACTAAAAATCCAACAAATAAATGAGCAAAAGATTTGAAGAGACAGTTTACCAAAGATATACATAAAAGCATATGAAAAGATGCTGGACATAATTAGTCATTATGAAAATTCAAGTTACAACCAGAATGAGCTATCTTTACATACTAATGTTCAAAGACTTATCATACCAAATGTTGGTGAAGATGTGAAGGAACTGGAACCTTCATACATTGTTGATGGGAATGTAAAACAGTGCAAACACATTAGAACACAATTTGGCAGTTTCTTTATAAACATATACTTACTATACATTAGAGCTATCCAACTCTTGGCCTTATGTCCAAGTGGAATGAAAACCTATGTTCACAATAAAACCTATAAGGGAATGTTATAGTAGCTTTATTCATGATTATCCATCCGCAACTGAAAATAACCCAAAGTCCCTCACCAGGGGCATGGCTAAACACACTGTGGTACATCATACAATGGAACACTACTCCACATTAAAAAGGAATGAACTCCTGAAATCTGCCACAAATTAGATGAGTCTCAAATTCATTGTCCTGAGTGATACACATATAATGTGTTATTCCATTTACATGTTATTCTAGAAAAGGTAGAACTATAAGTATATACAGAACAGATCAGTGGTTGCCAAGGGATAGGGTCTCACCAAAAGGGTGACAAGCAAGCGATTTAGGGGGATAGAGGGCAATTATGAAACTGTTCTATATTTTAAATATAGTGGAGTAGTTATCTAAGGCTGTATATTTCTCAAAACTCATAGAAAGGTCACAAAACAGTAAATTTTGTTGTATATATGTAAAAAATGATTAAAAAATCTATGGATTCAGATATCCACACACTATCCTTCCTTCTAAAAATCATTTTCCCAGTTTTATAAAAGAGGATATAGGTTCAAGGATGAATGAAAGTAAAGCAAAAGGTGCCATGCTATGTTTGAAGAAATAGAAACAATGTATTATTGCTTCAGAGTGATGCTGAAGAACTAGACAGGAGTGAATTTATAAAAGGCCTGTGTGCTGTACTATAGGGAATGGGAGCTACTAAATGATTTTGAGAAAGCGAATGATATGTTCGGCTTTACATTTTAGATAAACCAATCTGTCTGATATAGACAAAGGAGTTGACATGTACAAAGATTCAGAGCAGGGAGATCAGTTAGAAGGTGTTTGCTATAGTCTAAGTGATATATGAAAAAATTCTGAGCTCATGAAATTATAGTGGGGATATAAAGTAGAAGTTTTCTGAGCCCTGTGGAATACAGGTACATAAGCTCAAGAGAGCTGGAAGGGAAGTAATGACCTCAAAAAAGGATCTTTTAATTTTGGAGGGCCTCAGAGTATCTTCTTACTATCTTGTTTCAGTCATAAGGGACAGAATCACTGCTTCTGAGCCCTATTCTAATTTATATGATATGAACATATATAAATTCTAGGCAATATTTTAAGTACATGGCCTCACATGGTTTTCAAATGTTTGTATGAAATCCACATGACAACCAAATAACAATGATTAAATGACATACTCAGGATGACTATATATCACATTTTGCAAAGACATAGACCCCGTTTACTACTGATTGCCAGGTATAATTATTTTTTTATATTAATAATAGCACGTCTTTTAATTCTGAGAAGTGCCCTGGTTTGGGTGGTAAATTTTATTGTAACTCTAACTTGTAATAGCTTCCCCATTTGATTATATTGAAAAACAGACATAAAAATGTTGGTAAATCTCTATCTTGAATATAAACCAAGAAAGATATGTTAATCTACAAAGGCCTATAGAAAAGTAAAACAGAATGGAAATCTAGATAAAATGAACATAAAGATATTGTTAATGGAATATAAATAGACCCAATTAGTGGATTTAATTTCCAAATACTTACTGAGTTCTTCCCATTTATATATTTTTCTCCTTGTATACTAAATTTTGTGTAAAATTGAAGGTCTTATTATCATTTGTTACTTAAAAATTTCAATAGGGTGTTCCAAGGCCTTGAAGGGAATTAAGAAGTTGTGATTGGTTTCTACATCCCTGACTGTTCTCCTTTCAAGAGAGTCATCCTTCATCCTGTTTTCTATAATCCTGTGAGAAGCCAAATCAGGCTTACTCAGTAGGACTTCTTGTGGAATATCAAGAATTCTGCACTAAATCATCACCTAACTTGTGTTAGGTCCACATAGGGCAGACAGAAGAGAAAGAAGCATAACAACTTTGTTTAGTGACACACTGTTCTGTCACATCAAAATTGGCTTTTGATACACCTCAAATCCTGTTTTCACACTCTGACCATAAAGCTAAAATAATTTTTTTGGTTGTGTAAGCCAATATAAAAGTGATGGACAAATAGCATAGTGAGGCAAAGAGAATCAGAAGAAAAATAAAATTGTATTTTATTATTTCTACCCATCTTACTTCCATAAAAGACTTAAAGCAGCCCTGGCTGGTGTGGCTCAGTGGATTGAGCACGGGCTGGGAACCAGAGGGTCCCGGTTCGATTCCCCGTCGGGGCACATGCCTGGGTTGCGGGCCAGGTCCCCAGTGAGGGCCATGTGAGAGGCAACCATACATTGCTGTTTCTCTCCCTCTCTGTCTCCCTCCCTTCCCCTTTCTAAAATAAATAAGTAAAATCTTAAAAAAAAAGACTTAAAGCAATAAAATAAATAAGCAGTTGTAATGAATTACAATCATTTTTAGCATTAATCAAAAGAGAAGTTGCAATTATCCTGACTTTTTTTTTTGCTTGATCTTTAGTTTTAAAATAAGAGTCCTGCAAACTCTTCATAGGTTCAACAGCATGAATAAGATACTTGGCTCTTTTTTTTTTAAAGATTTTATTTATTTATTTTTAGAGAGAAGGAAAGGGAGGGAAAAAGAGAGGGAGAGAAACAGCAATGTATGGTTGCTCCTCACATGGCCCTCACTGGGGACCTGGCCCGCAACCCAGGCATGTGCCCTGACTGGGAATCGAACTGGGACCCTCTGGTTCCCAGCCCACGCTCAATCCACTGAGCTACACCAGCCAGGCGATACTTGGCTCTTTTATTTCTGAAACAGTCTGACACCTTTCTAAAATTAAATTGAATTTGAATAAGGACAGCATTCCTGAGGTCTGCAAACTGGCAGTTCTCAAAAGGTTCCTTCTCTTTATTCTGTATTCCCATTTTAAAGACTATATGACAAATAATTTAGATCCAATTATAAGTATACAATGTAACATGCATGTCAAAATTTTTCTTTTTACAGGAACTGATATTCTCTTCAATCCCATTAAATCTAAAAGATGTCTACATAACCTTTATCCACGGATGTTTTGACATTGTCAGCATGGACTTTTTGCAAACAGGCTTTCTTCAGCCTTCTGTACCTCAAGCCAGGCCCAGAAGGGGTACTAAATCAGTTACTATCACCATCTGTTCTATTATTTATTATGGTACACTGTAATTTATCTATTTCTCTATCTATCTCCCCCACTAGACTCCATAAACTGCTTGGGTTGTTTCCCATTCATCTTTATTTCTCTGGCACCTAGCATGAAAGGAATTCAGTAAATTGTTGTTAAATAATAGGGTCTTTAATTTTTTAGAGAAAACAAAACAAAACAAAACAAAACAAAACAAAAAAAGCCCTGGCTGGTATGGCTCAGTGGATTGAGTGCTGGTCTGTGAAGCAAAGGGTTGCCAGTTCAATTCCCAGTCAGGACAAATGCCTGGGTTGCGGGCCAGGTCCCTAGTAGGGGGCATGCAAGAGGTAACCATGCATTGATGTTTCTCTCCCTCTTTTTCTCTCTCCTTTTCCCTCTCTAAACATAAATAAGTAAAATATATAATAATAATAATAATAATAATAATTCGTTAGAGGCCATACATATATAAAACTTAACACTGTTCTCATCTAGTAAGTGTTTCATAAATGTTAACTGTGTTTGCTATAATACTGTCAGATGAAGCTGTACTAGAACAGATTCCTAGTGGTTAAATTTTCAGGAATTTTGAAAGCTGGTTGTTAAATTATGGGTAGTTTGAAATAGCCTGTGGTGGGACTCTTTATACCACGGAAACTGGAAAATGTGAAAATTCTGCACACAGGACCACGTCCCCTCACCACCACCATTAAAACCAGCTGTTTAATATTTACCAGCTCATCAACTGAGATCAGACAACATATTATCCTGGGTCTTGAATCCCTCTAAATATTTTAATACTCACGTATGATAAAATGTACATATAACGTGTGTTGGATTTAGAAGAGAGAAAAAAAAAAAAGAAAAGGATGCAAGTGTCTCCCCACTCTGCCAGCAACCGAGTGAAGCTCCAAACCCAATCTCCCACCACAGCTCATCTCCCTCAGACAATAGATTGTGCAACAATTTGATACAGTCTCTTAGTGGATTTAATTTGGGCCCACAAAAAAGAATTGGCTGATGGCTCTGGCCAGTGTAGCTCAGTTGGTTGGAGCATTGTCCCATAATGGACAGGTTGTGGGTTTGAGTCCCAGTAGGGCACATACTTAGGTTGCAATTTTAAATCCCAGGTCTGGGCTCATACGAGCGGCAACTGATTGGTCTCACTCCTCTCTCTCTCCTCCTCTTTCTCTCTCTCTCACTTCTAATATCCCTTCCTTGTTCTAAAAGAAAGAAGGGAGAAAGGAAGAAAGAAAGATAAAGGAAGGAGAGAGGAAGGGAGGAAGGGAGGAAGAAGGAAGAAAGGAAGGAAGGAAAGAAAGAAAAGGAAGAAAAGAGAAGAGAAAGGGAAAGAAAAGAAGAGAAAAAAGAAAAGAGAAAAGCCATGACTGGTGTGGTTCAGTGGATTGGGCATTGTTTGGCAAACTAAAAGGTTGCTGGTTCCATTCCCATTCAGGGCACATGCCTGGGTTGTGGATCAGGTCCCCAGACGAGGGCATGAGGGCATGGGAGAGGCAATGTTTCTCTCCCTCTTTTATCCCTCCCTTTCTCTCTTTCTAAAATTAAATAAATAAAATCTTTTAAAAAAAGAATTGGCTGATGATCTCAAAAGTGGCAATTCAATTCCCTCAGAAAAAAACTTTATAAGTTATGATATTGACACTATAAATATTTTCTATTTATGTTTTCTACAATGAAATAGGTTGCATCAAAAATTGGTGAGTTCTTTGTGCAAATTGGGAGCATTCTCATGTAAGCTAGATGCAAATCTGCAAAGATATTGCAGGGTGAATTCTCACTAGCTGGTCCTCTAGCACCCTGCTTCTCCAAGCCCAATCTGCAGACTCCTCTATACCCAACCCAAACCTACTGAATTAGGATCTGCATTTTAATGAGAATCTTAGGTTATTCATACAGAAATTAATTGAGAAGGGTTTGCTCTCTATCACATCTAAAGCCACAGGCCTCTATCATGACTTGATCAAGGCACACAAGTCATGTTTATAATATTCTTCATGAAATAAAATGTCAGCATAAAACATCTCTACAGTAAATTCCAGGTACAAGCACCAAAATAATCTTAACGTAATGATAGGCAAAAATCAGTATGATTAAATTCAAAGGCAAAGTATTAAATCTATGTTTAGACAAATTCTAAAACAAGGAATCAAGTTTACAAAAGCATTAGGTGACTGACACACAGGCAATTAATCTCTTATCCTGTACTAAATTATCAGCTCTTTTTATTTGTTCTCATGGGTTCATATTATTTTAAGAGTTTTCCAAAATCACTATAGAAATAGACAACTTCTTAAATGAGAACGTTTAGTAAGACCCTTACTTACAACAACACCCGCTTCTTTTGGGCTCGCCCCTCCTCCCACTGAGCCTGGATCAGAGCTCTCTACCAAGTGGGTGACCAATCACGTTATTGACTAATACTAATTATTAATAGCATTTTATATAATGTCTTTGTTTCTACAGTCAGTTACTACAAAATTTATGTAACACAACAACAAAACAAATCCATGATATAAATTATTTAAATTAATACATAGCATATATAATTTGAATTTAACAAATCAATTAATACCTGAAATACTGTTACAATTTCAAAATAATATCCTATAACTATTATTTTCAGTTTAAAATTTATGCTATAAACTGACACGGGGTAGGCCGGACCAGCCGACACCCGTGGGTGATCGTGGCTCAGTGCATGCCATACCGTGACACGCGGGGAAAGTAATACGGGGCTACGTGGCTCATTCCTCTCAATCCCAGGAAAAAGCCTCGTGGCTTGCCCAGCCAGGGTTTTTATCAGGGGCATTAGCAATTAACATAGGATTGACTATTCATGGAA
>PVJI01015192.1:0-41946 GCA_004026765.1 Micronycteris hirsuta | reverse complement strand
TTGTATTTTTGGTGTTGAATTTTATAAGTTGTTTGTACATTTTGGATATTAACCCCTTATCAGATGTATTGGCAAATATGTTCTCCCATCTTTGGGTTGTCTTTTTATTTTGTTGATGATTCCTTTGCTGTGTAAAATCTTTTTAGTTTGATGTAGTTCCATTTGTCTATTTTTTTCTTTTGTTTCCCTTGCCCAAGGAAATATATCAGAAAAAGATATTGCTACAAGCAATGTCCGAGATTTTACTGCCTATGTTTTCTTCTAGGATTTTTATGGTTTTAGGTCTAATATTTAAGTCTTTAATCCATTTTGAATTTATTCTGGTATGTGGTATAACCAGAAATCAGTTGCATTTTAATAAGATTTTATTTATTTATTTTTAGAGGGAGGGGAACAGAGGGAGAAAGAAAGGGAGAGAAACATCAATGTGTGGTTGCCTCTCATGTGCCCCCTACTTGGGACCTGGCCCGCAACCCAGGCATGTGCCCCAACTGGGAATTGAATCGGCAACCCTTTGTTTTGCAGGCCCACGCTCAAACCACTGAGCTACACCAGCCAGGGCAAGTTGCATTTTTATATGCCAATAATGAACTATTATAAAGGGAAATTAAGGAAACAATCCCATTCACAGTTGCTTCAAAAAGAATAAAATACCTAGGAATAAACCTAACCAAGGATGTGAAAGACTTGTACTCAGAAAATTATAAGACACCAAAGAAAGAAATTGAAGAAGATACAAATAAGTGGAAGCACATACCATGTTCATGGATAGGAAGAATTAACATCATTAAAATGTCCATACTACCCAAAGCAATCTATAGAGTCAATGCAATTCCTATCAAAATACCAATGATGTATTTCACAAAACTAGAACAAATAATCCAAAAATGTATATGGAACCACAAAATATCCCTAATAGCCACAGCAATCTTGAGAAAGAACAAAGTTGGAGAAATCACACAACCTAATATCAAGCTATCCTACAAGGCCACAGTAATCAAAACCATGTGGTACTGGCATAAAAAATAGACATATGGCCCTGGCTGGTGTAGCTCAGTGGATTGAGCGCGGGCTGGGAACCAAAGGGTCCTGGTTCGATTCCCAGTCAGGGCACATGCCTGGGTTGCGGGCCAGGTCCCTGTGAGGGCCATGTGAGAGGCAACCATACATTGATGTTTCTCTCCCTCTCTGTCTCCCTCCCTTCCCCTCTCTCTAAAAATAAATAAAAATATAATCTTTAAAAAAAAATAGACATATGGATCAATGGAACTGAATAGAGAGCCCAGAAATAAATCCATGTCTATGTGGTCAATTAATATTTGACAAAGGAAGCAATAACATACAATAAAGACAGTCTATTAAATAAATGGTGTTGGAAAAATTAGACAGATACACACAAAAAATAAAACTAGACTGCTTTCTTATACCACATAGCAGAATAAACTCAAAATAGATTAAAGACTTAAATCTAAGACCCAAAACCATAAAAATCTCAAACATTTCTCTTAGTAAGATTTTCACTTGAGCAAGGGAAATAACAGAAAAAATAAACAAATGGGACTACACCAAAATGAAGTTTTTGCATAGCAAAAGAACCATCAACAAAATGAAGAGACAACTAACTGAATGGGAGAACACATTCACCAATGATACATCTGATAAGGGGCTAATATGCAAAATTTACAAATAACTTACAAAACTCAACACACACACAAAAAAACAATCCAATTAAAAAATGGGCCAAGGACCTGAATAGACACTTCTCCAAAGAGGACATACAGACAACCAATACACATATGAAAATGTGCTCAACATCACTAATCATCAGAGAAATGCAAATTAAATCCACAATGAGATATCACCTCACACCTGTCAGAATAATTATCATCAATAAATCAACAAATGACAAGTGTTGGGAGGATGTGGAGAAAAGGGAACCTTTTTGCACCAATGGTGGGAATGCAGTCTGGTGCAGCCACTGTGGAAAACAGTATGGAGATTCCCTGCAAAATTAAAAATGGAACTACTTTATGATCCAGTGATTTCACTTCTGGGAATGTATCCGGAGCAACTTGAAACACTGATTCGAAAGAATATATGAACCCATATGTTCATTGCAGAATTATTTACTATAGCCAAGATTTGGAAGCAGCCCTGGTCAGTAGATGAGTGGATCAAAAGGCTGTGGTACACTTACACAATGGAACACTTACTATTCTGCTGTAAAAAAAGAAGGAAATCTTACCATTTGCAACAGAATAGATAGACCTGGAAAGCATTATGCTAAGTGACGTGAGCCAGTCAGAGAAAGATGAATACCATATGATTTCATTTACATGCGGATCTAATGAACAAAATAAACAAATGAATGAAATATAAACAGACCCACAGATACAGAGAACAAAGTGATAGCTGTCAGTGAGGAGGAAGTTTGAGTGGGCTGGGTGAAAAAGGAAAAGGAATTAAGGGGGAAAAAAATACTCGTGGATGCAGACAATAGTATGGTGATTACTGGAGGGAAAGGGGAATGGGGGCAGATAGAAAAGGATAAAGGGGAATAAACGGTGGTGGAAGGGGTTTTGACTTGGGTGAGGAACACACAATACACATACAGATAATGTATTACAGAATTGTACACTTGAAACCTATATAATTTTATTAACCAATGCAACCCCAATGAAGTCAATAAAATATATATTTAATTTATATTTAATTTTATGTATTTATTCTTAGAGAGAAGGAAAGAGAGGGAGAAAGAGGAGAGAAGCATCAATTGGTTGCCTTTTTTACGCACCCCGACCAGCGACTGAACTCGCAACCCAGGCTTATTCCCTGACCAGGAATTGAACTGACAACTCTTCACTTTGTGGGACAATGCCCAGCCAACTGAGTTACATTGGTGAGGGCAATAAAAATATTTTTTTAAAAATTAAAAAATGTAATATATCTTGAAAACCTTTCAATGTCTGTATAGAGAGCATCCTCATTATTTTTTGTACTTGAATAGTATTCACTGTATGTGCCATACTTTTAAAACTAAATATTAAATAATAAATATTAGCATAATAAATACTCAATATAAATAATTTTAAAAAATAATGTATTGGAAACCAGTAGCCTGTATGTATAATGATGTTTTTAACCCCAAATAAAATTTATTTATATTTCTTCAATAGTATTTACTTGCTTGCCTTATTCATATTGTTTATAGAAGGGATAGTCTGGAAAAATTAAAACTCAATGTTTTAAAGATTAAGTTTAAAAATTAAGTTTAATTTTTAAAAACTACAATGTTTAATTTTCCCTCTAAAATTTTAATTACTGAGGTCCTTAAATAGACAGTTTTATTAATGATAGGTCTTATTAAAAGTCTTACAAAATACACACCAAGCCAAAATGCTATGTTCTTCTCATCGGTTACATTTTTCCTGGGTTTTGTCAAAGTCTGCGTCTTCTCACAAGGATATGTCTTCCCTCGAGGATATGTCTTCCCTGGGACAACTGAGTGTGATGGCAGAAAACAGAGGAGCCTGGGGGCTCCGCCCCGCCTTCAGGCTAAGGAGCTTCAGGGCGCTGAGATCCACTGGGGCGCTCCTCCCTGCTCTGCCAGGGGCTGGCTTTGCATGGATCGTTCCCACAAATGAGTGGCTGTTTTTTTTTAAGATTTTATTTATTTATTTATTTACTTACTTACTCACTTATAGAAACAGAGGAAGTGAGGGAGAAAGAGAAGGAGGGAAACATCGATTAGTTGCCTCCAGTACCACCCCTACCAAGGACCAAACCTGCAACCCAGGCATGTGCCCCAACCCTCAATCAGGGGGCGAACTTCCGCTGAGCCCAACCAACTGAGCCTGGCTGGGGTTCTTTTTCTGCACTTGTATCATTGGCTGGCACGGCTCCTAAATTGCAGGAGAAACCCGAAAACTACTGTGTAGACCTCACTCTCACTGGTTTTCTGAATCCGTAACCTATTGTGTTGTTTCTTTTGTTCTTTCGCTTCACCTGAAGGGTCTGGGATAAGTCCTGTGCAGTAAGCCCTCACTTAATGGTTGTCGATAGGTTCTATGACTTCAAGCAAAATGATGTAAAATGGAACCAATTTGCCACAGGGTAATTGATATGAACAAGAATTAAGCACTTATGCATCTCATCAATATTGTAATGAAATAACGCTTAATAAAACAACGTATTCAAACACCTGCCGTACTACTGTGTGCTAAGTAACAGAGGAAAAAGCTGGAAGCAATATCTTCCAGGAAATTGATTGGAAGAAAAACTTCTCACTGAAGTTCATTTATTTCAGCAAACAGAATAAGTTTTAGAAAACAGTCACTCTACTTATACTATCAACCCAAAACTTGAAAACACCAGAAACAAAAATGAAATGGCAGTTGCAGTTTATAGCAAAAATGCAAAATGGCACTGAAATATTAGTAAGCAATCCAGCAGTGTACTAATAAAACAAAGGATAAGACCAACTCCTGTTTATTCTAGGAGTTTTAGACTACCTGAAAACTACGGAATTAGGAAATTTAAAAAATGCACTAATAGCTGCCAAAAGGAGAATTGGTAAATTAAATAACTAGATCTGATTAACACTCTTGATATACTAGGAATTGAATGATATAATTTTAAAATGTCTGTCTTAAACTAACAGCCAACATACTTAACAATAATAGTAAGAGAAACATTCCTTGAAAGACAGGAATAAGAAAAGATGCTTACTAGCACCAGTTTTAATGAACATTGCTCTGAAAGATATAATAAAAAAGAAGTCACAGACACTGGATACAAAATAGAAAAGATAATGGGTTATAGACTAGTATAGAATTATTGAAAAAATCTGAGGAAAAATTAGGAAAAACATTATAGAACTTCATCTGTACAGGGCTCATTTGAAAGCTGGTTTCAAATTTTCAAAAAATTGATGGCTTGCTAACATACCAGCAATAACCCACTAGAAAACAATCATGGGGAAATGATTGCATTTTCACTAGCAATCAAAAATGTTAAATTTGAAAACACTGAAAGAAATGTGAAGGAGGTTGCTGGGGGGAGGGGAGGATGACAGGACTAAATGGTAATGGAAAAAATACAGTAAAGATTAAATTAAAATATGTGAGGGATTACATGAATAAAAACACAAGAATTACGTAAGAAAATATATTAGCTTAAGTATATAGAAAATACATGATGTTCATACATTGAAAAAAAAAAACTTTATATGCATCAATTCCCCTTAAAGTTAATTGCTAAATTTAACACATTTCCAATAAAAATTGCAGCAGGACTTTCAAGAGGGGGATTTTTAATAATGAATTTGGAGTTTATCTAGATGGATAAACCCATGTTTCTACTATTAAAAGAACAGTCAGCCAGCAAAATAGACCAGAAACAGGCTGTGTTAATAAAATTCAGTATACGACGAAGGAAACATCTGGGATCAGTAGGCAAATGATCATTCAATAAACGGTGTTTGGACAACAGGATAAACATATATAGCTCTGTCCTGGCAGGGCAGCTCAGTGGGTTAGCGTGTCACCCCCATACACTAAGGTTGTGGGTTTGATCTCCAGTCAGGGCACATACAAGAAGCAACCAATGAATGCGAAAATCAATGGAACAACAGACTGATTCATGTCTCTCTCCTCCCTTCCTCTCCCTAGTAATCAATTAAAAAATTTTTTTTAAAGATTTATTTATTTATTTATTTTCAGAGAGAGGAGAAGGGAGGGAGAAAGAGCAATGTATGGCTGCCTCTCACATGGCCCTCATTGGGGACCTGGCCCGCAACCCAGGCATGTGCCCCGACTGGGAATTGAACTGGGACCCTCTTGTTCCCAGCCCACGCTCAATCCACAGAGCTACACCAGCCGGGCAATCAATTAAAATTTTTTAAAAACAGAGTGTTAAAAATTAGATATAATCTAAGTTAAGTACTGATGAATTAAAGATTTAAGTAAAACATGTAAACTATAAAAGCAAATGAAATTGTTTGTGCACATTTATTTACTTTTGATTTGAGGTAGTCTGTGCTAAGTATAACACCAAGGGAGAAAACATAAAAGAAAAGACAACTGTAATTGAACAACAATAAAGTAATTAAAGAAAAAAGAAAATGTGGATAGATGTAACTAAAAAATATAATCAAAGTTTAGATAATCACTGAAAGGAAATGAACATTTTAAGCAGAAACATGAAAAAGTTTTGCAGCATATTATAGTCAAAAGGGCATATCCTTAACATAGCTCTGTCCAGAAGGTATCCAGCCACGTACTATGAAAAATAGAGACATTTACTGAAGAAGATACAAGGAACATGGTACACAGGACAATGACACCTCCGTCTCCTTCAAAGTAGGCACCTCGAGACCTCACACAGTTCTCCCAATTGCCATGAACTGCCCCGATGTATTTGCCACAAACCTCACTGATGGTCTGAAATCTCTTCCCTTTCAAAGGTGATTTTAGTTTTCGGAAAAGCCAGAAGTTTCAGGGCTCTGATTCTGGGCCATAGGGGCTCTGAGTCACCTGGGTGATTTGATGTTTTGCCAAAAAACTCTGCCTGAGACGTGATGCATGAGTGGGCATGTTGCTGTGATGAAGCTGCCTATAACCAGTGACCCATAGCTGTGGCCCTCTGAATCATCTGAATAGTTTCTGCGGAGAAATGTTCAAGCTTAACGCAAAATCTGATGTAGATTCGTTGCTCTACTCACTCAGTCATTTTGAATGTGAAGGCCACACAGTACACATGCTTACTCAGCGGTGTCTACTGCCCTAACTGACTATACAGTGAAGTTGTCATTGATCACACATGTGCATTTCAGTCCACTCTCCTTGGCTGCCAGGTCACATCGATGTCACACAAACAGTTCTTGTTATGTTAACAATGATTGGACTTTTTCTGGATAGACCTCATACAATTTCTGCAGTTCAATATGTAACTTAAAAACAAAGGTTTAATTAAAAATCTCCTAGGGTCGTGAAAGGGTAATTCACACAAAAAAGTAAAATATAAAGGAATAGTGAATATTATTCAATCTTACTAGTAAGAACTAAAAGCATAAATAACATTTTAAATCTTTTAAACTGGAGAAGATGTTTCTGAAACGGTTAGGAGTGTGGGCAGAGGAGCTCTCCTGCACAGTGGGTCTAGGTATCGTGACTCACGCTGCTGAATTGCTAAAGCTTTCTGAAGACCGGCTTAGCAGAGTAAAGCCAGAGCCTTAAAATGCCCATCGCTCTGAGCAGACTTTTTTCCCTAAGGATTTACCCAAATAATTTTGCAAGTTTAGGTAAGATACATTGATCACAAACTACACTGTAGCAAAAGCTAGAAATATCTGCAAGGTTCCCGGATGAGGGATTATTTAAAATGTGATAATTTGCAACCAGTAAGCGTAATCATACAGAACTTCAGTTACAGAAAATGTTTCATACTGTATTGTGTTAAATTTAAAAATTTTATCTTATGCATAGGGAAAAAGTCCCGTATGAAATAATGCCTAAGAAGTGGCAATAGTGGTGTGTGGGCAGTGAGGTGAGGGTTGATTTTGCTTTGATTCTTCATCATCCTATTTTTTTATAAGATCCTAATTCTCCTTAATGAAAATATAATACTTTTTAGTGTTAAAAATATGTACATTAAAAATTATCAGAAGGGAATTTGCAGTTGTGAAGGTAATATTCAATGAAATGGTAAGTTTTTTTTAAAAGTGGCTTAAGTACACTTTAAATTTACACAATGTTATAATCAGCTATATTCATAGTAGCTTAAGTTCATATCTAAACAAAGAGCCTTAAAGAATCTTTTCAGGACCCATCGAGAATCATCTGCTTAATCAGAATCATAGTACTTTACATTTTTAATATTGCTGTGTAAAATCTATTCTTCCATTGTTTTATACACAGCAGCTTTTGGGTTTTGTCTGCTCCAATTTCAATTTTTCATCAGTGGCACTTATCGAAGCCACACTATTTTCAAAATGCTGAGAAGGAGTTGGGAGAAAATGGAGCAAGAAATTGTGATTCAGGTGTAGAGAGAAAGAGAGAAACAAAAGGCCTGGACGGGGAAAAGGAACGCGAGCTTTGAGATGAAGTGAGGGTCTGGACAGACCCTGGCAGAAAGCCCAGCTCTTGGGGACAGCCCCAGGGTTTGTAAACAGCACAGATCCATTGACAAAGATGCTGAAGACATGAAGAATCAATCAGCCTTGACCATCTAAACAGGACTGCACTGCACGGCTGACCTTAACCCCAACCTACCAGGCCCTAAAGACTGGCTGCGGCGGCGACCCGAAGTTTTTTCTGATGCGATACCCTTCCAAGCTATACAAATATTACATATTTGTCCGAGAATTAGTGACTTACAAAGAAATATGAAGAACAGAAGCAAGTGCAACCTTGCTTCATTCATTACTCAGACGCAAGTGCAGATTTCACTGGCGCCTCAGGGCCAAGACAACTCTGATTTTGGCAGGAGAAGGTCTTCCAGCAGCAGTCCGGGTTCGTGCAGACAGCCACTCATGCTTCCCCAGCAGTCTCCATAGTGCATACGTGAGGCCACGTTGTAAAAGGCAAACTCTGGACACTTCTGTAGTACCTAAATCCCAGATCCCTAGGGCTGCTCGTCTTCATTCTCTAAACTCTCCCCTGCTCAAGGAGTAGGTAACTTGAATGGGCACACTGCCATTTTAAAACACAAGTGAGACTTAGCAGGTAGAAGCTCATAATATTCCCAACTTAGTGTGATTTTAATCAGCTACTTTTCTCTTGGTTCAACTCAATTCACTAAATTGGACTGAGCTACGAAGAGTACCGAGCGGTGGTTTGAGATCATGCATTTGGGCAGGACGTTCGTGCAGGCCTGTGCTGGTTAGAGCATTACTGGAGGAAATGGCCAGAAAGAGAAGTACTTCTGCCTTCCCCCTCCCACATACAGGGTGTGGAAAGTGAATGTGTGGTTTTGGAGGTGGTGTAAAAGAAAATGATTTGATTTTTCTTGGCCATGGTATATCCGAATGATGGGCTTTGGGTAAGGATCTGTATCTGCGTGGAGGGGAAGGGTGCTGCCGGCATTTAGCACCACGGTTTGCTGACCACTTAGGAGGATTTGAAACTATGCTCTTAGGGAGAAAGGGTATTGAGACAGGAACTAATGTGAACAATGAATACAATGGTGTGTCAGGGTTTATTAGCGATCATAATCCTACTCTTAATTGAGCTCTTACTGGATGTCAAGCAATGAATCGGGAACTTTCCATCCCTTTCCATTGCCTTCTCCCCTTCAAACAATATCCTACAAGGCAAGTTTCATTATATCCCTGTTATCAGGAGGGAAAACTGAGGCCAAAGAGGTTAAGTGTCTTGCTTATGTTCACACAGCTAGTAAGTGGTAGAACCCACTGCTGGAACCCACTGCCCATTTCCTACGCTAATCTCCACTGTCAAAGGCTAGATGTAAGGCTATAAATGGGCATTCGTTTTTAAAAATTAAATTTATTGGAGTGACATTGGCTAATAAAATTATCTAGGTTTCAGGGGTGCAATTCTATAATACATTATCTGTATATTGTGTTGTGTGTTCACTACCTGAAGTCAAGTTTCCTTCCATCACTATTTATCCCCCCAGTGCCCTCTCTCACCTCCTCCCACCTCCCTTTCCCTCTGGTAATCAGCACACTGTTGTCTGTCTATAAGGGTTATTCTTTTTTTCACTTTTCATTTTGCAGCTTGCATTTTGCAGAGTTTTCGGCTGGCAGTGCTCTAACTGGGCCACTGAAAACACATGACAGCTGTGGTTTGGCTCGTATTCCAGCTGAGTCTCTAACATATTAACTTCCGGATCCCTCGTCATCCCAGGTGGGAAGGGAAAGGAACTGGTCCATCTTTGAGAAAAAATGTAAGTGATGCCCCTATTGAGGACACAACCACAAGGCTTTCTGGGTTCTCATCTAACTCCTTTTTGAAGAGCCTACACTGTTGAGCAAGCTAGTTGTATTTCACCCTCTTTGCTATTTCCCTTTTAGTTCCTGTCATGAATTAGGGCGTTTTTAAGCCCCCTCGGGCTCCCTGGGACTATTTAGGAGGATATTTCAGCTGTTTGTGGGATTTTCTTTTGTTTAAACATTTTTAGAATCAGACAAATCCTCTCAGGACAACATATTAATTATTTAAGAGGACCTTTCTCCATAGTAAAATAAAATTAATTAACACACAAGGTGATTATTAAAGCTTATGCTCCTAATCTCCCCACATGCCACTAAATGTGCACATGAGACTTTGAAAAATGTGTCAATTATATTTTCTGGTAGAGAGGGCGGAGGGATAGCGTGACTGTTCAGCACCCGCCCTGCATGAACTCAGGCAACTGTGATTTGCAAAAGTGGCTGCTCAACAGTTCATATACAGCTTAGGACACTGGGTTGAGCTGTTAGAATACCGCATTGCTTATTTTGTATTATCTGAGATCCACAGAGAAGGGAGGGAAGGGAAGGGACTCAGAACTCTTACAGCTATGAAAAAGCCATGACACTCTGTCCTCATAGGGAAACCCAGCTGATTTGAAGAAAGAACGCATTATGACCCAGTTGGAGGATTCAAGGGTGCCGCGTGGTTCCAGGCTCCGACAAGACAGGCCCTGCTGCTGAAGACTTAACGCCAAGGGAACAGAAGCTGCTGTGTAGACATTGTACGAGGGGGCACATGGAGTTTTTGGGCACATAGTTGAAACATGCTGAGATCTTGGGGTTGTCAAAACCAACAGGCACTAACCCTCCATTTTTGATGATCCAAGTGAAGAAAGGAGGATACACAGAAAACTTCTGGTACATATTTTTCCAGACTTCAAAGTCTCATAAAAGGGTCTGAAGGATCCAGGACAGATGGTGATTTTGCAGTGGTGGGGGTGGGGGGGGGCTTTATCCATGCCCATGATCAAGTCTGATATGGAGGTTGATAAGAAGGTAAAATATAAGAGGGTACAGTGTGTAGCTAGATGGAGGCAAACCAGGGGCGAGGCTCTGCATTATGCCACCTGTGTAATTCAAACGATAAGATGTAAAGGTGAGAAGTGGAAAAGGGTAAAACTCGAAGGAAGCCAAGGGGATACAGATCACACTGGGAGGACTTGATTCCAACGGCCAGGGGTGGGGGGTCCTGTGGGCGCTGAGGAAGCAGAGCTCCATCCCTGGGCATTGGGCTGCAGCTCTGGGGAAGACCCCTGAAGGCACACCCGGATTGGGATCTCCCACCCAACCCAGATTACAGAACCTCAGTGGCCCCTTCCGGAGATGGTTCTGCCACCTCTGCTTGTGTAGCTCTGTAAGTCTGGGAAGAGATTTTTAAAAAAGCAAATAGACAATGAAGAGATGGTACTTTCATGTAGGAAGTATGTGTATAGTAGTGAGTTTTATGATGGGTCTATGTTACGTTGAGTGTGATTTGTTTTTAATTTGTTAGAAATGAAAATCCGATATATTAGAGAATTTGGTTACCTAAACTTGTAGTTTTAATTGAAATACTTAGGAGGATTTAATGAATCAACTTTGTAGTCAATGTTTAGGTACTCATGAGAACCTCATTTACTAAACCTGTGAGTTTAATTCCTAGGAGGTTGAAATGTTTTAAGAGAAGTTGATATGCTATATTTAGAGGTTTTGATTTATTCGATTTAGCAGAACTATATAAGTCTGGAGGAAAATTTTCTTTCTCCTATTTATAAGTCATCCTGTTAGAGATTAAAAGCTTTTTTAAGAAACAGATGTATTACATTTATTATTATAATTGAAAATTTTAGGGGGATTTATATAATCAAGTTTATAAGCACTATTTACACTTTTAAGATTATTTGAGTTGTTAGGTTTATAAAAATTTTTGACTAATTAGAACTATGTAACATCATTTGATTGATTAAGTTTGAAAATGTTAAAATATTTAGAAGTAAGAACTCCATCTCAGGTTTAAGAGCTAATTGGGCACTGGTCAAAGGATATGGGAAAGTGGATGTTTGACACTTGAACATGAATAAAACAGATTTATAAGGAAATGTCCACTACTTACAAGATGTGTTCAAAGGTGAAAGAAAGAATTTTAACAAATTAAATATCAACTAAAACACATGCAGCCATAAGAGTTTTCTGCTATGGCCAAGTTCTCCTTCAGACATTAAACACACAAATGATGTTTCCCCATGACGGTGGTGACTTTGGGACACACAGGGTGTGGAAAGTGCATGTGTGGTTTTGGAGATGGTATAAAAGAAAATGATTCGATTTTTCTGGGCCATGATATATCCAAATGATGGGCTTCGGGAAAGGGTGTGCATCTGCGCGGAGGGGAAGGACGCTGACGGCATTTAGCACCACCGTTTGCCAACCCACTTAGGAGGATTTGGACTATTATCTTAGGGAGAAAGGGTATAAGTGTTTTATCCTGTTGCTGTTATACTGGAACCCCAGAGAATGAGACAGGATGTGAATATAATGATGTGTCAGGGTTTATTAGTGATCGTAACTTTGCTCTTAATCGAGCTCTTACTGAATGTCAAGCAATGAATCAGGAACTTTCCATCTCTTTCCATTTCCTTCTCTCCTTCAAACAGTACCCCACAAGCAAGTTTTATTAGATCCTTGTTACCAGGTGGGAAAACTGATGCCCAGAGAGGTTAAGTATCTTGCCTATGTTCACACAGCTGGTAAGTGACAGGTAAGTGGCACTGCCTGTGCTCCTCCCTCTGCTAAACTCCACCGTCAAAGGCTGGATGCAAGGTTAGTAAAGGGCACTCTTACACAAAGCACAGGAAAGGCCCTCCATGGAGAGTCCCAACCATCAAACGCAGTGATAAAGCTGACCTGGAGTGTACATCAAGTAAAGAATTATATAAGGGAAGGACAAGGAATCGGGCTCCAGGCTGCTTAGACACATTTCCTAGAGCAGTTCATATACTGCATTCATTCTCACGCTGAGATTTATGTCTCAAGGATATCACTAAGGCATCTATTCATCCCCGAGTTTCATCATTCATAGATCCTCATATTTTCCCTTCAAACGAGGTGGCATCACAGCCTCTCGAGGTGGCAAGAGGGCATTGTAAGCCATTTCCCCAGTCTGTCCTCCAGGTGTATGGCTTTCTCAGGCCACTCCATTGGGTTTCCCTGTGCCTAACATTATCATATGGTATGGACTAGGTGTCCACATAATTACTGTGGATATAGGACTTGGAGGGCTGGGTGTTGAGTAGGGTTTTGTTGGTCCTGCCTCAGGGAGGACAAGTAAAGCAGAGAGTACCCTTCCTGTGGCTAGCCGGCTGTTGGAGAAAAAGCCAGGGAATGACAAGAGTTGAGCCAGAAAAGGGTCCATGAAATGTCTCAGTTTCCAGTGTGCCTGGGCAGAGTGCAGTGAGGTGGCAATGGTAAACTCCTCCCCAACCAGAGGCATTCCCCGGGGGTGTAACCCCTGTTTGGAGCAGCATGTGGATCAGGGATACAGTGGGGCCCAGTCAAGAGGAGTGTGGAAGAGACAAGGGTGAATTAGAGTATGTCCTTTTCCCAGAGCAGAGTTTCTGAACTAAAAGTGTTCTATATTGTAGCAAAACTCCATGGTAGTCTTAAATTTGACCAAATAATTTTCTTTTGATTCAAGGCATAGTATCATAGGTGTGCTTGGTGGTCTGCCTGATTCATTCATTCTGGTTTTCAGATTTTGGTTGATACATACAGGAGAGAGGTACATCAATTCAACCACCCTGCACACATTTTAAAGAGTACCTACTCTGAGTCAGGCAACTGGATAGCTTCTGGGAACAGGAAACCAAATGAAGCATTCTTGTTTTCATGGTGCTTGCAACCTAGTAGGCAGAGAGGTGCAGAAGAGTCCAACAAGTTATAGACAGGCACAACTTCATTGGATAAATGACATGAGAAGAGAAAAGAAGGTACCTCATCTAGACTTTCAGGGTAAGGTCAGCTTCTTAGTGGAGATGGCACTTGAACTAACTCTAGGAGGACAACAAAGTCACCAGGTAGAATGCCAGCCCTTCAGCAGGTTGAGCTAGACAAAGTGATGGTTATAGGGTAGTGTGCAGTTTGGAGTGTTAGTTCACCTCTCAGTTAACCATTAACAAATGAGAATAGCCAGTAGAGACAAGCAAGGGTGGGAAAATGAGGAAACCAGGGACAGTTAACCAGGCATGGAGAAGCTTCTGGGGGGATGTATGGGAAAGATGGCCACACAAAAATCCTTTTAGGAATAGCCAAAATCAGAGGCAGATTTCAGTTCAACAAAAAGAATACTTTTTTCCCCCAAGGTCATAATATTTTAATAACAAAAAGGATACTTTTGTAATGACTTAAAATTGAGTAAATTTAACAAATGAGACAAAGTGAGAAAAATATTTCAGCAGAATTTGACACCCTTACAATGGCCCTGTCTAAGTTGTGTTTTGGGGGTTGAATTTTCATTTGTGTGGAAAATTGTCAAAAGGGTTTCTAATGTCCTCTCTGCACACTAGGACCCTTATATCACTTTTCTGCCTTCTGTGACAGCTTTCCTTTAATCATATAGCCTCCCAAAGCCACTTTAAGCAGGATATGTAGGCATCTGTTTAAGGCACATGAAAGCAAATTTTTTCAGGTCTCCAGGCTACAAGGGCGTGGAGACTGGGAGGTCAGCGTGAAAAGAAATTGTGTCTAATAGTCTTTCAAAGGTAGAAACAGCATCCCCACTGGTATTGAGGATTAGATAAGACAAGGAATTGGAGAGAATGTGAAATAATAAGGGATCATTATCAATTTTATTAACATGAAATCTTCTGCCTCGTTTTCAAGTGACAAACACTAACAAATCATTATAAATCCAATCCAGTGTTTTTGAAGTGAGTTTAAAAAACCGCCTAAAACTCCACATTGTTTTCTGTACTTTGCTGTTTCTTTTCTCCCCTCCTCCTCCTTCTCCTCCTTCTCTCCCTTTTCTTTATTTTACCAGTAAGTCTTTCCTGTATTCCCAAGGATAGTGCTCTGCTCGGTGTCCAAGCTCTCACAGCACAGTATTAACTGCATTAAGTTATAATGGTGTTGATGACTTTGTCAATCTCCAAAGACTGACGGCACAAGGCAAAGGAAATGTTTGCAGCTTCAACATCTGGCACATTGTAGGTGTTCAGTAACGGTCTGATGATAGATGAGGAAGAGCCATTGCCCTCACTGCCGTCTAATTTTACCCCATCCTTTTATATTTTACTGACACAATCTCTCACTGGTCACCAGTGTTCTTTGTCAAATACAATGTCATCATCTTTGAATTCTAATGACACTAATGAATATAACCAACCACAAATCACTTCTCTTAACCTCTGTCACTACACAGATTCTAATTTCTCTACTACATCTTTATCTGTTTTTTCTTCTTCCCCCGCCCTCCTGCTACCTGCTAGGACATTCCTATGAATCTTTAGCCTCTTCTCCGGAAACATGTACATATATGAAAGTGCTGTTCTCTACTTCCCAATGCTAATAGTTTGGGGGACTCCTAAATCTACATTTTGATCTCTGGCTTCTCATTCTCTAACCCCACCTCTCAAGTTGTATGTTGTACATTTCTAACTATTATATTTTCACATCAACTCCAACAAAAACTGTACTCATTTTCTTCCCACCGATGCTTCCATTCATTCCCTAATTAACTTGTGAATTTACTACAATTGAGTCAGCCTGTCATTCTCTGCAAACCCCGTGCAACTTTGTCCTTCCACACTCGTGTTATACAGCTTCTGCCTGTAACATCACCTTTCTTTCTCACCCTCTCGAAATGTCTTATGTAATCTTCAAAGGCCAACTCAATTGCCATCTTTTGAGGTTTTCCTTGATCGTCACTGCTGGACATGACTTCCTCCTCTCCTTTCTTGTAGAATTTGTTGGTACAACCCATATAAAACACACTGCCTGGCACCTTATGTTGTACTTATCTCACAATCAGTCTTATTTGCCCCAACATTAGAATAATCCCTTTGAAGAAGGACATGAGCCCAGAGTTGGGGAATGTCAGACCGAGTGGCATTATCCTTTGATGGACCGAAGATCTTCATCCAAGTTTAACAGTGAGTGTTTCTCTATTCTGTCATTTGCTAATGACAATAATAATAATAATAGTTAAAAAGTCTTATATACCTATTACGTGATTTCACATTGAAAATTAGTCTTTATTTCACCACAATTGAACTTTTGCTTCTGATAGCTTAAAACAAACAAACAAACAAACAAACAAACAAACAAACAAAAAAATGAAGGGCCTTGAGCATTCAGGACACTGGGGGGCTCCAGTGAGCAAAGAAAGGATGTGACAAGTGCACTGGGACAACTTCAGGGAGTAGGTGAGCATTGAACTTCTCCAGGCGAGGTCCTGCAGCCTAAATGACCCATCCAAGATGTAACAAACTTGAGTTTGATCCGTATCAACCCAGACATTCAAGGTTCCTGATTTGAAAAGACGGGACAGTTGTGGTGGCCAAGCTCCTAGGAAATGTCTATTCTCAGCATCACAGGATTGTTTTGACATGGGTTATAAGGTCCACCTAAATTAGTGCAAAGGATCCTAGAATCTAAATCTGGCCCCTGAGTGGGAGGGCAGAAGGAGTGTCCTGGATTATACAACGGAATCCAAGTCTAGTCAACAAGTTGAGGTTCAAGCACAGAATGCAGGGTGAGTGGAGACCTGGGAAAAAGCCTACTTAAACTTGTAGTTGCATATGACTGGGGCAGAGTGGGGTAGACATCAAGGATCAGTGAGCAGAGGTTTTTATTTGTTGTTGTTATTTATGTATTTCTTTGCTCTTAGTTCCTGTTTTACTCTCTCAGAGAGTTCATTCCTTCTTTTGCCTTTGCCATTACCCCTGTCTGAGCAACTATATTTTTAGTCCTGACTACATTTCATATTGTACGGAGACCATCATCATTTAGATGTTTCCTTTCACTCAAACACAACATATCCAGAAGCAGTCAGAGTAATGAGCAACTTTCCCCTTTCATTTCGCGGAGATTATACCTGCCCCTACCAGGCAGAGAAGCGGCGTCACCAGGCTGGTGCTTTTCTGAGCCTCCTGTTGCTGTGTGCTTGGTTCCAAGCCAGGTTACTTATTGTCCTCAAAGCCCCTCTTCACGGGCTTAGGGATTGGTCCTTCTCCTCGCTTCTTGGTACTGCCCCACAATACTAGAACCCACTGCTATCACCAGCTTCTCCAAAATGGAGGTGTCACCTCTCAGTGTCCCCAGACTTCTAATTTCATGGAACATGGAACATCACACACCTTTTGGTTTTTACAATAGGAACAAATTTAAATTTTATTTTAAGTGGGAAAATTAAGGAGTTTCAAAAAGTAAAATTCTTGCTGCTTTTAGACTTTAATTAGAGGTAGACTTAATCTTATTTAGGTGTATTTGTCTCTGCAACTTTTCTATTCTAGGTAACCATGGCCCTCAATAAATAAGTATTCTTATGAAGGGAATTTTTCTCTGTCTCTGCTCTCTCTGAATCTCCCTGTCTCTCTGTCTTTCTCTCTCTTTCTCCATTTTATAGAAAGATGATAGAAAAGATTTACATTAGTACTAAAATCTGCTGCTCATTTTTTTTTTCTGTGCATGGATTTTGGTTCTAGAATGAAATTTGGCAAAGTTTATCAGGACAGTTTGACCCGGGGATTCTACTTCAATGAGATTCTTGTAAGGAAAGAACAAGGGATGTTCTCAAAGATGTATATCCAGGATATTCACTTCAAAGTTATGTGTAATCATTACAAATGGAACCGATTCACATTTTAAAATAGAGGAATACTTAGGTAAATGATTAAAGCCATGAACTATAATGCATCCTTTAAAATCCCATTTTTAAGACTATTTCATGACATAAAGTTAAGGAACAAAAGAAAAAGTAAAAATAAAAAGCAGCTATTGAAACTGTTTTTTTCTATGGCCCAAAATTTATCCTTAAAAGTATGAGTGACTATGTGTGGCATAAGTAACAACAACAACAAAAAATAAGCATAAGCTAGCATTCCAGAATTCTAATCGGTTGTCTGTCAGAGTGGGATTGTAGACAATTTTTATGTTGTTTTTTTTTTAAGATTTTATTTATTTATTTTCAGAGGGAGGAGAAGGGAGGGAGAAAGAACAATGTATGGTTGCCTCTCACATGGCCCTCATTGGGGACCTGGCCCGCAACCCAGGCATGTGCCCCGACTGGGAATTGAACCGGGACCCTCTGGTTCCCAGCCTGCGCTCAATCCACTGAGCTACACCAGCTGGGCCCACTGAGCTACACCAGCCGGGCCAATTTTTATGTTTTTAAAATAATTTTATGCATTTTCCAAATGTTTTTCTAGGAACATGTATTATTTTATTCATTCATTCACTTATTCAATAAACACAGTGACCGTGAGGTGCCAAGTACTCTGCTTTGTGCTGAGGAGATAATGTAAATGAGAGAGAACAGACACGTTCTTTGCTTTGCTCAGAGTTTATAATCCGTTAAAATTAGGAGGAAAAGTTTTTTTAAAAATTCATTTCATTTGACCCAGTAATTCCACTGCTGGGAATCTATCCTAAGAAAATAAGCAAGAAAAACAAAATTATCATGTAGAAATGTATAGTAGTGCATTACTCATAATAGCAAAAAATCTAGACATGACCTAAACATCCAATAGTAGGGGGATACCTAAAGTAATGATAGCACATTCATATAATAGAATAATAGGAAGCCATTAAGATTATGTTACTGAAGACTTTTTAATAACAATGGAAAATGTTAGTATTTTCCATTAATATCAATAAAAAAAGTAATTTACAAAATTATATAGAATCTGACCTCAGTTATGTAGTGTAATAGTCATAAGAGAGAAATTCACATGTTAACAAACATTATTTTTGCAGAGGAAAGTAATGATTGATTTGTATTTTTGGGTCCATGCTATTCATACTTTCCCAGTTTTCTGCAATGAACAAGGTTTAATTTGATTATCAGGAAAACCAGGTTGCTTTCATTATTTAAGACTTGCTTTCAAGGTTATCTGTGAAAGAATCAGGAAACAAACAAAAAGTAGCTTAACATTTTCTAAGAGCCTGCATTAGCACAGTGGAGAAGGGAGAGACCATTCACATGGAGAGAGTTTAGGGCCCCTTCTATTCTAAAACGGAGAGAATGGATGACCAGAAACTCAGGGGAGCTATATTCTTCAGCGGGCCTGAGGGAATTAATTCAATGTGTGCTCAAAAGGTGAGCAAGGAAAAATAGAAGGAACACTGGGAGGACTTGGAGACACAGCCCTGACACCTAACCCCTAACCCTATCTTGAACTGTAAACCTGAGTATGTCATTAATAGCATCCCTGGGCTGTATCTGTACGTTAGGGACTTGGGGACATTTCTTGGTGCTGTCATTTCCCCCAGCTTTAGCGCCAGAGATCCTCTGACCTCACTGAGCAGGGTTCACACAGGGGCAAGGCCCTGTCTATGGTTTGCCTAGAAAAAAAACAGTGGAGCTTGAGATGCTTGAGTCAGGGCAGCTCCCTGCCCAATCCCCTGTGAAGACTTTGACCCTGACTCTTGCCTGCACCTAACCTTCTAAGTTCAAGGGGAAAGAGCAGGGCTGTGGGACAGGTCATTTCGGTAGAAACCAAAGCAGAAGAGCTGTTAACTGCCGCTCGTACTGACCGACTGACAGGTCTCTTGAGCTCACACAAGATCCCAATGCAGTAAAAATACCAACTTTCCTTCTAATTTAGGATCATCAAGATAACATGTATAAGGTAACAGCTTTCACTGCACCTATATTCAGTTACATATCAAGCTTTAGGTTCTAAGTTTAAGGGGCTGCTGTGAGATAAAGGAGCAAGTCAGTGCAGAAAGATTTACAAATGTACCTCACTTTCAGCAAACTGAATATCTGAAAACCAGTGTAGCATAAAAGATAAATTTACTAAAGAATTAATTTCACTACCACTTTGAGCAATTGGTTTCCTTCCACATTTAAAATATAATGGATTCACCATAAGTTGCCTTACACACAGCATATCAAGCAAATAAGAGCTGCATAAAGGGAGGGGTACATGGAACTTAGAAATCAGTATTTGGACACCAACGCAAAGGAAACAGCCTTCTCTGTTCTTAGAGGTGTTCATTCACTATAGCAACGGAAAAAGACCTCAGATCGATTGCAAATCATAAACAATCTTTATACAAAAGCGTTTAGTAGTTTGGGAATTTTTTGGGGAGTTTTTCTCCTAGCTCCTTTTTTGAGTTTCTCACATTCGTTTATCTCAGCAAGGCCATCAAAGAACCCATTTTAAAATCTCAGTGGCAGGTGTTTTAAACCTACCTCCACGTCCCCTGTAAACATTGAACACTGATGTATATGCATGAGATACCTAGGACACCCACAAAAGCTCAACACAAATAGAGCTGTGCTGTAATAATCAATTTTTCCATCATGCCACCTGAGGGGCCATTCATTCCAGAGTGCTAGCCCCTGTTTGAAAATTCCAGCCTTTTCATATTCAATCAGCTTCTGAAACCCTAAGCTGTTGGTTACAGGAAGGAAAGAGTCCTCAACTGCCTTTGCTGAGCATGTTTCTCTGTGGATTCAGACAGGCTAAAAATGTTGATCTCACGTTACAAGAGAGATTTAGAAACACTCCTGGGTAAGCTCCCTATCTGTGGAATGCCTTAGGAACAGTGTAGCTGCCTCTCATTCATGAAAGAGAACTTCTAGCAGTGTAGAGGAAGCTGAATTAGAATTCTGAGTATTTCTGATTCTAATGAGATTCTCTTCACATCCAAATAATGTTGGAACATTGAGGTAGAAGCAGCGAGTTCCTGAATATTCAGGAAAAAGTGAAAAATGATAAATTCTGGCAAGGCATACTTAAAACTGGAAGGCACCAAGAGGCTGCCCCACAGAAGCAGGCCCACAGGGGTTTACAAACCCCAGGTAGGAACCCACACTTCGGCCAAGCCCTGGGGATCCCCCCTCAGGCTTTCAGCGCAAAGAAGAGAAGAAATTATGGAAAGGAGCAAAGCAGGAGTTGAAAGGAAAATGTCCGGGAGATGAGGAGTGAAAGGATGAAGAAAAAAGGGCTAAATGAAGAGAAAAGGAGGGGGGGGAGGCTGTGAAGGGTGAAAAGAGAAAAAAAGGAAAGAGGAAATAGAGTATAAAATGATGAGCTAAGACAAAGTCTCACCATCAACAACTGGCTGTCAGTAAAAATCCCTTTATCTTGAACTAGGCACAATCCAACCCCACACACAGCCCCAGAGCAAAGCCATGGTCCTCTGTGGACATTTTCTCCCTTTTCCACAAAGGGCAAGCTCACCTATCCAAGGCCACGGCTGTCATGGAGTAGATACTGGCAAAGACTGCCGCGATAGGGAAGAAGTTGTGAAACTTGCAGTAGAACAGGCCGTAATACCACTCGTTGTGGACAGCGTAGGTGAAATTCACCACTGTGTTGAACGCAGCCATGGAGGCCTCTGCGAAGGCCAAGTTCACCAGGAAATAATTGGTGACTGTCCTCATTCTCTTGTGGGCCAAGATGATCCACATCACCACAACGTTGCCCACCACGGAGGTCACCACGATGGCCGTGTAAGCAGCTGCCCAAAGGACAATTTGCCAGGCAGGCTGCACGAACTGGTTGGGCTCCGAGGTGTTGGTGGAGATGTTGGGGAAGAGGTCTGAGTCAACCGGGAGCACGTTATCCATTCCTCGGCTAAGTGGTTAAGCCGCGCTCTCTGTACACGCACCCACTTTGCAGCAGGGTCCCGAGGCCAGCGCCTGGAGTCAGGATCCTGCTTAACCAAGACAGAAGGGCTACAGGCTCTTTCTGGCAGAACTCTTCCTTGCAGGCAGGAGACCCGGCGCCCTAAAAATGAACGCTTGCTGTCTGCCCCGGGTGCCACTGAATGCGTCCACATTCAAGCTTCAGGAAGCATTTGAGCTCAGAAATCTGGAGACAGTCTATCTTCTGCGTTGGGCTGAAAATGGAAAAGAAATTCCGTGGGTCACGGTTCCAGGAAGCAGGAGACCCCCGCCTTTCAGCACCTGCTGCTGCTTACAGCCCCTACTCCCCTTTCTGCAGCGGGGAAGGCAAAAAGCTCTGTGCTTCGTGAGGACTCGGGGGCACACAGGGTGCTCGTCAGAGCGCGACTCATAAAAGTTCTAAGTCTATGGCCGGCATTCTGGAGCTCCGTGTCCAGCTGGGAATTTTTCCTGTGCTTTCGCTGTCGCCCCTGCGGCCGCCACCTCCTGCAGCTTCGCAGGCGCCTCTTGCCTTGGGTCCTGCTAGGACTGGGAGTTAGCAGAAGAACCTCCGCAGGCTGCGTGCGAGATTTATAAAGCCTGGCAGAAATGTTTTACCAGGAAGGGGCAGTACCTGGGCTGCGTACTCGCCAGTCCGGGTGCGCTGCAGCTTCATCAGCTGTTGCCAGCTGTCTCACTCCAGCGTCGCAGCCACCACGCCTTTTGCAGCTCCCGGTACCTGCTGTGGGAGTCTGCAAGTCAGACGCTCCATGCACTCCGCTAGGGGGCGCTAGGCAACCTTGGAGTAATTGCGCCAGCTGGGGTCTGCAGCTGGAACCAGGGGAGGAAAGGAAGGGTTTGAGAATGAGCTGTAGCAATGCACACTGAACTTCCAGGCAGGGCAGCGCAGAGAGCTGCGACAGCTTTGCAGAGGCACCTGCTTGTGGCTGAGGAGTAGGGCAACTGTGGGGGCGACATGCCAGCGCTGCGCTGCGGCAGCGCTCCAGCCCGCGCTCAAGCAGGAGTGCACGGCGCGCTGACTCGGGCGACTGAGGAGAAGCGAGAGGGGAGAACGTCTGGTTTCCGGTTTCCGGAAAATAACTTTCCCGAGGTCGTGTTTAGGAAACACCTCCAAAATACCTAGTTCCTTTCCCCGGCAGGCCGATTCCCCTGGGAAGCAGGGATAAGCTCTACACTTTGGGGACACCCTCCCCAACCTCTTTGGTAGCTTGACTCCTTGCTCCATGAAAAACTCCAGCTGAGCTCTCCAGATGAGCCGCCCACACGGACAACTGGGACTGGGTTGCGCTCCCTGTGAAGCTTGGTGAGCGGAGGAGCCACCCATCAGCAGTGTGTCGCCCAGAAGCACGGCTCTGGGCTCTCTGCCAGCACCCACTGCGGCCTCGCGTTCGCCACCTGGGGACCTGCAACCTCTGCCTCCACGCCTCCGGCTGCAGGCCAGAGTGGGGACCTGCGTGGCATGGTGGTGGGGGTAGTGGCGGAACTCTTCCACCTCCCCACTCCCAGGTTTGCGTAGGGACTGGAGGGTAGGTCTGCCCGCCTTTTCTGTACCCGCCCTCCCATCCCCAGCCCCTGCCACCCTCACCACCCCTCCCTGGCGGGCTTCGAAGCCTAGTCTCCCAGTCCAAGGCCATTTCAAACGGCCGAGCTGGTACTGGGCACTGGAAGGAGGTAGGAAGGGCTCGCCAGTTGGTGTGAACCGTTTTGGAGAAGCCGAGATGGGCTGAGGTTAGGAGCGAGTTCCAGATATGCGAGCTAGAGTGCCAGATATGCGGTTCTGTGAAGACTCGAACCTTCGGAGCCTTTCTAGGAGCCATCTACCGTTCTGCCCGCGATCCACCCTTCACTGCGGGACTCGAACCGCGGGACACGGGCAGGAGGCTTGGATCGACGCAAGCCCGCACTCTCCCGGGAGCCGCGTTTACGCACTAGTCCTGGCGGCTTGCGCGCCTCTCCAGCGAGTGCGTAAAGTGTGTCTCTGGAAGCTTTTTAAAGCTTATTAATTGTTGCCGAGATTTAGGCAGAGGTAAAATCGGATCCTCTCTCGGTGCGGGAAGTCTACTAGTTCCCTCAGGTTTTTTTTTTTGAAGCCTGTAATTTCAGCATTATATGAACCGCACCTGACTCTGCTCGGTCCTGGTCCTCCAAGAGCTCCTAAACCCAGAGGAGAAAACTCCAATGAGGCCTTAAAGAGAACAGCCCGCTCCCCCTCACCCACCCCGCCTCCATATTGGGAGGGGGCAGCGAAGGGAACGCCTTCTCTACCACCCAGGATCTCCCGCAGTTGCTTCCACCACCTTTCAGAGAGGATGCGTGTCCACCTTTAATGTTCCCTCCTAAACTGTATAGAGCTGTCTTTCTCTCCTTCCTGTTCAGTGGAGGCGGGCTGACATTTCCTGAAGGAACTTTACTCAACACTTAGAGGAAAAAAGAAAGTAAAGAAAACCTAAGCTAAAAAAATAAGGCTTTATCCATGTATCCTCCATCAGTAGAGCAAGTTGGTATCTTGAACAAGGTACTGTGCTGGAGGTACAGTCTGGCAAGCACTTAGAGTCTCGAAGGAGAGCGGGGCAAGTACACGCACGGACAGGGTTACTGAGGTAGGTTAGTAGTAAGTTAGGAAAATTCTCTGGCAAGTGGAATGAGGGAAACTGAGACAAAGTAGTTAAACAAGGCAGAGCAATCAACAGCCTGCTAATAAATCAAAAGATCTTATCTTCCTTAACCAAGGACACTTAGGAGCAGATGGTTTATAACCCCCCTCCCCAACCAGAGAGTGAGTAGCTTAAATCGCCCTGGTCCGGGAGACAGATAACAGAGACCCAGTTAGTGCCATTAGTACCAGCCAAACCCCAGAACAGGTGAAGTCAATGGAATAAACAACAAAAACCCAATTAGAGCCAGACAAATTCAAGATAAAAGTAAGAGAGTGAAATGACCAGATGACGATTCCAAACTCCCTATACACTCATTTTGATGCATCAGCATACTGAGGGGCACACCTGGAAAACTAGTCAATATCTGTTGAGACCCTCCCCTGAGAAGTCCCTTAAAACTTCCACATTTAGAAAACACATATGAACCCTTAAGACAGAAATCCCCTCTCCCTTTGCCTCTCCTTTCCTCAGGCGCATGCTTTTACTTTCTCCAAAGCTCCATGGTCCCCATGAGACTTGCAACCAGGGGAGAAGTGGGCGGAGTCAGTTCATCCCAGGCCGACCCCCTGAACCTGTGTCTAAGGGCTCTCCTTTTGCCTCTGTAACTTGTTCCCTGAGTGCACGCAGCCCAGCGTGGCTCACTTCTGTTACTGTGACTTCCTTAAGTAAGTCTAGCAGCCCAGTCCACGCTCCCTCCCATTGCTGTGACTTTGCCTCTTCTATCTGAAACCTTCCCTTTGCTTCCCTGTCCCCAGCTTTAATAAAGGTGCTCTTAGAACCATCTGGACTCCTGTCATGAAACCTTTCCTGCATGAGGTCAAGAACCCACACATTCCAGACTGGGCTGGGGCAGAACTGCCTTTCCGGTGAAGAGATGATGGAGTGAGGGCACCTAATTTTGGCAACAGAGGGAATCAGGGAGGAGAGTAGAAAATTATATCTGTGGAGAAGCCTAGAGAATGTGTTAAGGCTGAGGGTGAAAAGGAGAATATTTCAGATAGGTGTTTTAGATATCAAAACATATGACTCTGCTTAACATCCCAGGGACTGCCCAGCTCGCTTAGAGAACACCTGTATTTCCTGCTCTGTGCTTCAAGGGTCTGCATTTCTCACCCTGACATGGGGATGAGGCTGACCCGGGTGACTCTCCTTCCTGATCCTGGTTCTTCATGGCGGGTACCCATGCCCTACAAATATATATGACTTGCTAGAGTTAATTTCTCTCTCTCTCTGTCTCTCTCTCTCTCTCTCTCACACACACACACACAAGCATATTTATGATGGATTCACGTTAAGAAAAAATGTCTCTGCTGTACAGTAGCCAAAGCTATCCCTTGGTTTAGGCACATGCTCTGAGGAGGGAACTTGCTGGCATTGTCCCTTCTATACAGTAGTGACTTTTCCCCCACATACGAATAACTTTGCATGAATGTGTAGATAAGATACTATATAGGCTTTTATTTCCTTCAAGAACTGATATTTTTTTCCTTATCCTCTTTTTTCCCCCTCTGCTTTCTACTGACCTCCCTCCTTGACATATAATGCAGGCCCACCAGTTTCACAGGGAATTCAGTTGACAGGCCAGTATAAATCCTTCCTTATTTGTCCAGACTCTTTCATACTGTATAAAATAAATACAAACACACACACAATAACCATACATGTAAGCCTACACAAATATAAGACTTTCACTAGTGTTTGAATTTTGTTTTTCTCACTCAAAGTGTTGTTTGGATGCTTCAGAGTCAACAGGTATAGATTTAATTGATTCTTTTCAGTGGCTAAATATAATTCTTATGTTATGGATGCACTGTACACTTCATTTCCTAAATATAAAAATTCACTTTGCTTCCAGTTTTTGCTACTGAAGACAATGCCACAATAAACATTCTTACATATGTCTCCATAGTCTAGTGTTTTGTTTCTGTGGGATAGGTTCCAAGTAGAATTGCTAGGTAATGGATTATATTTACATTCATTTGCCTATGTATGTGTGTCATATATTTCTGTTTCTATTTAATGTTGCCAGATTGCCTTCCAAAAGAGCGTAACGTGGTTACATTTCACTAGTAATTAAATTACCCCTGTCTCCACATCTACTCCAGTAATACGTATTTTAGTTTTGTCAGTCTAAAATATGTAAAATAGGTAACATTTTTAATACACAGTGTTTTTTTCCCAGAGTACTAGAAAACTCGAACTTCTTTTATTTTTTGGCTATGTGGATTTTCCCTTCTATAAACTGCCTATTCACATCTCTCGTCTCTTTTTCTGTGGGATCTCTTCCTGTCATTTTTAAACAAGTGCTCTTTTTATGCTATAGATACAAATATTTTGCCCATGATGAATATTTCAAATATTTGTCTAATGTTTTATTAATTTCTTGATTTATGTATTCACCATAAAAACTTAAACAATATTTTTGATTTATGTATTCACCATAAAAACTTAAACAATTTTTAATTTTTAACTTAAACTTAAACAATTGTTTTAATTTTAAACAATTTTTAGTGTTTAGGTTTTGATAGCACTTTGGTTTTAAAAAGTCTCCCCGAATGCTGGCTTTTTCCACATAGTCTCCTAGATTTTCTTGGCAGCTTTTTATTGTTTTATTTTTTGCATCTAGGTATTTAATTCACCTAGATTTTGTTATTTTATGTTATGTGAAATTTTACTTTTGTTTCTTATAAAAAGTTAGCTAGTTTTCACAGCTTCATCCGTTTTCCTAGGTAAATTAAACAAATCAAATATGTGTGACCTACTATATTCTCCAGCATTTCCCATTGATCCATTTGTCCAGTCCTATAGCAATGCTATAAAATCTCTCACCTTTCCTCGCCCCTTGCAATTAAGTAGAGTCTTGTGACTAATTCGGCCAATAGGTAGGGAGCGGAAAAGATGCAAGTATGTGTCACTTCCAGGCTGAAGTTTTGAAGTTTGTGTGTGTGTGTGTGTGTGTGCATGTGTGTAAGGAGAGAGAGAGAGAGAGAGAGGGAGATGAGACTTCTCTACGTATTCTTTCCTGCTAAATCCCAAATGAAGTAGCTGTAAGATAACAGGTATTGATCACCTTGAATTCCTGAGTGGCTGTATAACATGAGCCCCTGATAAATCATTATGAACACAGAGCATGAGCAAAAAGTGAATTTTTTTGTTGTGTCACGGCCCTAGGGTTGAGGTTAATGTGTTATGTGCCATGAAGAGCTTATTTTAACTAATACAGGAATAAAACGTTCTGATATCTAGTAAGGCAAATTCACTGGAGTGCTCATTTCATCTTTTCTTATATTTTGGGGGGTATCACATTTAAACTTCAATTCAATATTTAAAAATCCAAACAGCATTAATATTCTAGTCAGGGAACTGACTAGAATTTAATCTTGACAAAATTGACATTTTTTATATTAACTTTTTTAATGCAGAATATGGTACAACTTTCTATTTCTTCATAGTTGTTTTATGCCTTTCAAAAAATTTTGTGATTTTGCCTAAAATAGATTCTTATGATTAAATTTATTTCCATGTATGTTGTAATTTTTATTTCTATTGTGAGTAAAACATTTTTCCCTTTTTAACATAGATCAAAGAAAACCTATTCATTTCTGTATATATGTATTTGTGTATAGGATGAAGTCTGTCCGGAAAGTATCCATTCATGCAACATAAAAAAGAGACATTCATTGGAGAAGAAACAAGATAGAAGAAACATTATGCACAGGACAATGACACCTCAGTCCCCTTCAAAGTGGACACCTTGGGACCTCACACAGTTCTCCCAGTTGCCATCAGCTGCCTTGTTGTATTTTCTTGACTCTCATGGATGATCTGAAACCCCTCCCCTTTCAAAGGTGATTTTAGTTTTGGGAAGAGCCAGAAGTTGCAGGGTGCCAAATCTGGACTGTAGGGAGGCTGAGTCACCTGGATGATTTGATATTTCACCAAAAAACTGCAAGAAATGTGATGCATGAGCAGGCGCACTGTTGTGATGAAGCTGCCAATCACCAGTTGCCCTGGTCTTCTGAATCATCCTAATAGTTTCTGCTGAGGGATGTTCAAGCTTAATGCAAAATGTGATGCAGATTCATTGTTCTACCTGTTCAATTTGAATGCGATGGCCACACAGTACACACGCACACTCAACAGCATCTACCACACCCACTGACTAGTACAGTGAAGTCGTCATTGTTCACGCAAGTACATTCCAGTCCACTCTCCTTGGCTGCCAGGTTACATCGATATCGTGCAAATCGTTCTTGTGATATTAACAATGGTTTGACTTTTTCCAGACAGACCTCAGGTATGTCTGTGTGTGTGTATGTGTATCCCAGCCATTTTGCTAAATTTCTTATTTATTCTAGTGGTTTTTTTACTTGAGTTTCCTTAATTTTCAATCACATCCTTAACATTTTCTTGTCTCATTTAATTTTCTCTACCTTCTAAGACACTATTAAATTAAAAATGATGTTACCATGTATTTCCATATAGTTTTTGGATTTAGTTAAGATGGCTTTGGTTTTTTCCATTTAGGGTAGTATTTGTGGTTAAATTTGTTAAATAGCCCTTTATATTTAAATAGTTTCCTTCTATTATACTTTATTTTGCCTTGAAATATTAATAGGAATATTTTGTAATTTAAAAAATTCTTAAGTGCTTTATTCAGGATTTGTTAATATGCTTGCATTATTTTTTTCACAAATTTGTTGATGTAGTGAATTAAGTGGATAAGACTTATCAACACTGACCCAAACACTGACCTGCCCTGGCATTTCTGGTGTAACTTCTCCTGGGTCAGAGGCTATATTATTCCTTTGATATATTACTCTATTCAACTTGCTAATGTTTTATTGAATGTTTTGCTACTTTCCTAAGTGAGATTTATGGATCGATTTTTGTTTCCTTGTCTATCTTGATCAGGTTTTGGTATTCGTGTTATACATCAAAATTGAATTTGAAACATCCCATCTTTAACTATGGCCAGAAATATGAGTCCTAGTCTTTGAACAGGGGCGTTAACATCACCTCAGAGCTAGTTGGAAATGCCACCTTTTGGGCCAATACGGAATTACTAAACTAGAACCTACACTTTAATAAGACCCTAGTTGATTTGCATGCACATTAAAGTTTTAGGAGCTTAAAATAAGTCTAGTGTTTCCCAAATTTCTCATATGGGAAGAATCTCTTGAGTTGCTTGTTATATAACCCTATTATCATGTTCCTCTGAAAATTCTGATCTGGTAGGTTTGGGTTGGGGCTCAGTGTGGTTTTAAACTGTTTTAATTCCAACATGAAAATTGAATTAACACATAGAGCAAGGGTAAGTATTGTTTTGTGGAACTTTTATTTAAATTACAACTCTGTGTAAAAAGGTTCTCAATGTGATTTTTTAAATCATGCATTGAAGTAAAAAAATGTTCAGAATCAGTTCTATAAGCTTCTTAAAAATTTCCTCATGGTTTCTATATTTTTTTATATTTCTGCTTTGTGCTCAGAGATATTTCTTATACTTGATCTTCTAAACCAGCAGTTTTCAACTTTTTTCATCTCATGACACATATAAACTAAATGCTAAAATTCTGCACCACAGCAGAAAGAACTCAGGCTTGATCAACATTTTCATATGCTGTCACCTCTTTCTAAAATAGGCCATTGAATAGGCTCAATTAGAAAGGTTTTTAATCCTATTTTATTAACTCAAAAATTATTATTCCTTTCAAAGACAATAGAACAATGAAATTCACTCCCAAAAATAATTCTTTTGAAAAATATAGTGTATTATATAAAGACTTAAGCCCTGGCCAGTGTAGCTCACTTGGTTGGGCATCACCATGCAAACCAAAAGGTTGCAGGTTTGATTCCTGGTCAGGGCACATGCCTGGGTTGTGGGTTTTGTCCCCAGTCAGGGTACAAGAAGCAACCTATCGATGTTTCTCTCTCACATCAATGTTTTCCTCCCTCTCTTTTTCTCTCCTGTCCCTTCTCTCTAGAATTCATAAAGGGAAAAAAAATGTTAAAAAAAAATAAAACTTCTGAAATAAAACTTCTTGTTAAATGTTCAAGAAATAACCATATGATTTCATGATTTCACTTATATGTGGAATCTAATGAACAAACAAAATAGAAATAAACTCATAGTGGTCAGAGGGAAGGGGGTGGTGGGGTGCTGGTGAAAGGGTGAAAGGGTTAAGAAAAAACCCTCACGGACAGACATCAGTACGATCATTACCAGAGGGAAATGGGGGTGAGGGGAAGCAGAGGTGGGTAAAGTGGGGAGATAAATGGTGATGGAAAAAGATGTGATGGGGAGTGAACACACAATACAACATACAGATGATGTGTTGAAGAATTGTGCACCTTAAACCTGTATAGTTTTAGTAACCAATGTAACCTCAATAATTCAATACAAAATTTAAAAATACTTCAAGAAATAAGTGAAACTTGAAATAATATAGTAACGTGCAGAAATTTAAAAAATGAGAGAAAACTGTGTAATGCCAAGTATAACTAATGATGGTAGGTTTAAACACTTTATTGTTGGTCTTGCCTCCTGGGATTTGGTCTGCTGATACACAGAAGCTGACAGCTGGAATCCCACACTTTCAAATCCTGAACGGGTCTTTTATTTCACCTCATGGACTTGAACATTCTTTATGACTAGGGCTTCAGCATAAATCCTTGGGAGTGAAAGTATAAAGTGATATAATCTCTCTGGAGGATAATTTGAATAAGGTTTTAAAAGCCTTAAAACAATATATATCCTTTTGATCCAGTGATTTTACTTCTAAGCTTTGTTCTAGAGAAACAGATGTGCTCAGAGATTTTGTTTAGGACAGTTTGCTATAGCTTTATATAGAATAGCAAATAATGTAGACAAATTAAATGTTTTGTACCAAAAGTTTGGTTAAATGATTCATGACATATCGATATGTGATCCAGCAGTTAAAATCATATTTTCAGCATTACTTTAATGATGTGGGAAAGGGATTATAATAGATTTGTGAAGAAAACAAGATACCAGAATGTCTATACTTTGATGCTAATTTTGTAAATATTATTACAAATATTATTGTGTTGGCCCAAATATTTTTAATATTTGTAATATTATAATATTTGTAAAGAGTTTGTTTTTTTCTCTAAGATGGTTCTAGTAGCACTTAGTTGTCTTTAACTTCATTCAAAACACTTTTGTTAGGTTGTATTGTGATAGCTGTCAAATCAGCATGCATTAAAAAAACCGAAATTGGTGAATTTTTTATAGCCATTTTAATATTGAAGATGAAAGAAAACATGCAACATTTTAGGTATTATGCTCTATTATTTCAAGAAAGGTAAAAATGCAACTGAAATACAAAAAAAAAAAAGATTTGGGCAGTGTATGGAGAAGGTGCTGTGACTGATCGGACAAGTCAGAAGTGGTTTGTGAAGTTCCGTGCTGGAGATTTCTCACTGGATTGTGCTCTTCCGTCACATAGACCAGTTGAAGTTGATAGCAATCAAATTGAGACATTAATTGAGAATGATCAATGTTTTACCACACGGGAGATAGCTGACATACTGAAAATATTCAAATCAATAAAGTTATTGGTGAAAATAAAAAATGTGTCTTTTGCTTTACAGAAAATACTAAACAGACTTTTTTGGCCAACCCAATCCATATGAAAATACTAGAAAGTGACCCATGAAAATATGCACAGTGGTAGCAAAGAAACAATTTAATTTTTCTTTCTCTATTATTTAGCATTTTCCAAAACTTCTTTGATAAATATATTTTCCTTTAATGTTAACTGAAAATGAATGTTCAAAAGGTAAACTCTCTAAAATTGGAAAATCAGGGATACTATCTAGAGACCTGTACTGTAAAATCAATGAAATTGAAGTGGCTCCCTTACATTGTGAAAGCTATCTTCTCATGGAAAATGGCAAAACTATCATGTCACAAAACACTTGATGGAGGGTCATTGGTCATTGGGAGGACGTGACTGCCCTTGGACCGTCAGATGAGATCCAGGCAATCAGAGGCTTCTCCCCTCTTTCTCTGTCTTTGGAATGTATGTTCTGCCCACTATTTTGACCACAGGAACTGTTTCAGGGACGTAGCCTTGAGAGGGTAATGTCTTGTTGAAACCGTCTGGACTGAATTTGTGACTGAACCCAGTTAAGGCCTCTCTGCAACTCTTAAGGTTTGTGCAGGCATGTGTGGACATCAGTAATCATCTCGGGCCCACTCATGACGAGCCTTGTAGGTGAGTTCCCTTGCTTATTGAACCTGCCACCTATCAATCTGAAGTAGTCTCCCTTTTTCTTTGGTCTCTCGTTGCCCTCCACCTACAGAGGCCAGTTTTGAATTTCACTTGGGAAGTGGTCTCCTGAAGTTGACAACCAAGAAGCCTTCTGCATAAAATTGATTTTGTTTGTGATAATCGTTATTTTGTTTTGGCTCCTGAACACACCTATGGACATGCCAACCTAAGCATCAGGGCTTCCTTCCTTCTGTGTGGCAGACTGTGTTTCATGCAAGTAGCAGCTCAGAGAAGAGGATGGATTACCTTATCACATTCAGCCATATCCTCAGCCTTCCCCCGCCCTGGGGGTTACCAAGACTTCCATGGCTGATTGGTTGGGGGCTTTGCCATCTCCTCAAGCTCTGCACATGCAGCTATTTCTAGGGCATTGCTGTGAACGTCATTCAGCAATGGACGCATCGTGCAAGAATCTGGGAAGACACTGAAGCCCATCAGACAGCATTAGCTCCTGCTCAGGAAAAACTATGAAAAGTCTCTACTTACCCATCTATTCATTCTGCGCACCAGGTTTTGATTAGGAAGAATGGTGATTAGGTTCACCACGTTCAACCGTAGCTCCAGAACATGACCTGGAAGGATATTTAATTTAAAATTTTTATCCATTTCTTTCATATCAAAGTTATTTATAATCATTTTAAAAAGTTGGAAATGTAGAAAAGAAGGGAATGTTTCTGGTTCTCTCTTGGAAAAAGAGTAGAATTTACAAATACAAAATTAGATATGAAAGTGAATATTTATTTTAAACGAGACAAACCTAAAAAAAGTCTAAATTCTTACAAGTTACCATATTCTCACTATTCCAGTTTTCTATTGCTGTGTGATGAACCAGCCAAAATTTAGTGGCTTAAAACAATCCCTTATTATCATCACCCATAGTTCTGGGGTTGGCTGAGCCCAGCCAGGCAATCCTTGCTCAGGGTCTTTCATAATCCTTGTTCAGATGGTGGCTGGGACTGCAGTCATCTTGCAGCTCACTCACCTGTCTGGAGTTGATGCTGACCATGGACTGAACCCTCAGCTGAAGGCAGTGGGCAGAACACCTACACACACAGTCTGTCCAGAAGGTATCCAGCCATGTAATATGAAAAATAGGCATTTATTCAAAGAAGATACAAAAAAACATTGTACACAGTGCAATGATGCCTCAGTCTCCTTCAAAGCAGGCACCTTGGGGCCTCACACAGTTCTCCCAATTGCCATGAGCTGCTCCATCGTATTTTCCTAAATTTTATCTACGGTCTGAAATCTCTTCCTTTTCAAAGGAGATTGTACTTTTGGGAAAAGACAGAAGTCTCAGTGTGCCAAATCTGTATTGTAGCAGGGCTGAATCAATTGGATGATTTAATGTTTTGCAAAAAAACTCTGCATGAGACGAGATGCATGAGGGGGTACTTCATTGTGATGAAGCAGCCAATCACCAGAGGCTCATAGCTGCAGCCTTCTGAATCACCCAAATAGTTTCTGTGGAGGGATATTCAAACTTAATGCAAAACTTGATGCAGATTCATTGCTCTCCTCACTCATTTTAATGGCAATGGCCGCATAGTACACATGCTCACTTAAAGGCAACTGCTACCTCCACTGACTAGTACAGTGAAGTCATCATTGTTCACACAATTGCAATCCGGTGCACTCTTCTTGGCTGCCAGGTTACACTGATGTTGTGCAAATCATTCTCGTTTTATTAACAATGGCTGGACTTTTTCCGGATAACAGTGTTCCAAAAAAAAGAGAACCCTGCTAATCTACTCCCTGAATGGTTAACTCCACAATTTCGATGTTCCCAAGCTGTGCAGGCCCTGGGAACCTGTCGCAGTGTTCTTGCCCTCTGCAGAGCCTCAGTAAATCTGCCTTTGCTGTTATCAGTGGCCCCCGTGTCAATTCTTTTGTATCAGAAGACAGGAACCCCAACTCGTTGGTAACAGTTTGTTAATTTTTTCCCGTGTTTCTGTGTTCAGAAAAACACTTCTTAGTTTTGTTGATCTTCTCTGTTGTTTTTCTGGTTTTTCATTTCATTTATTTTTGTTCAGATCTTTGTTATTTCCTTGTGTATATTCACTTTGGGCTTAATTTATTTTTCTTTTTCTATTTCTGAGGTGTAAAGTTAGGTTGTTTGAGACCTTTCTTTTTCTAAAGTATATTTTATTGATTATGCTACTACAGTTCTCCCATTTTTTTACCCCTTTATGCCCCTCCTCCCTGCATCCCATCACCTTCCAGCATTCCCCCCACCCCTTAGTTCATGTCCATGGGTTGTGCATATAAGCTCTTTGGCTTCTCCATTTACTACACTATTCTTACTCTCCCCTGTCTATTTTGTACCTACCATTTATGTTTCTTATTCTCTGTACCTTTTCCCCGCATCCTCCTCCCTCCCTCTCCCCACTGATAATCCTCCATGTGATACCCATTTCTGTGATTCTGTTCCTGTTCCGGTCGTTTGCTTAGTTTTTGTTTTTGTTTTTGAGGTTCAGTTGATAGTTGTGAGTTTGTTGTTATTTTACTGTTCATAGTTTTTGATCTTCTATTTCTTTGATAAGTCTCTTTAACATATCATGTAATAAGGGCTTGGTGATGATGGACTCCTTTAATTTTACCTTATGTGGGAAGCACTTTATCAACCCTTCCATTCTAAATGATAACTTCGCTGGATAGAGTAATCTTGGATGTGATCTTTCTTTTTTCTTAATGTAGGTGTTTATTGCTGTAAACATTCTTAGAACTGCTTTTGTAGCATCTCCTAAATTTTCATATATTTTGTTCCCACTTTCATTTGTTTCTAGATATTTTTTAAATTTCCCTTCTGATTTCTTCTTTGACCCATCGCTTGTTCAGGAATGTGTTATTTAATTATTCTTTCTTTCTTTTTTTTTTTGCTTCATTTTGATTTACCTTGTTATTCCTCTTCTTGCATTTTAAGTTGAGCATTTAATCCCTTTTTTCATTCTTTTACTTTTAAATAATTAATTTCAAGTATTCATTACTGCGAATTTTCCTCTGAACATTGTTTTAATTATATTCAATAGATTCTGAGTGTTTTATCTATCATTATATTATTGAAATTTTGCAACTTGATTTACCCCTTCACCCAGAAATTATTTTTTAAAAATGCTTTAAAACTAGTTTCCAGGTGGAAGAAGCTCTTAAATTTTATTATTAATTTCTCGTTTTTTTACATTATGGTCAGATAATTTTAAAAATTACTTCTATTTTATTGAGGATCCTATGTGTGCAAATATATAGCCCTTTTCAACTAACGTTCTGTGCACTTTTGAAAAGGTATGTTTTCCACTACCGAGGTATGCATTTTGTATGCGCTCTACACAACTGATCATGTTGTTTGGTCTTCCACGTACTTTCTTATTTGGTGCCCGCTTCCCTGCCTTCAACTCAGTGTGGTTCCTCTACTGCTTCCATTTTCTGCTAAGGGGATAGTTGTTGTGTTATTCTGGTACATAGATATTTATAACTCTTATGTCTTCGGAGTAAATCCTTTAACATAAAACATCCTTCTTTGTCTCATTTAGTGCTTTTGTGATGTGCGTCCTGCCTTGCCTGCTATCAGGATCGCAGCTCCTGTCTTGTTTTTGTCTGTGCTCATCTGAAACGGCTATGCCTATGCCCCTGACTTTAGCTTTCTGAATCACGTTTTTTATGTGTACCTTTAGAATATAGCATAGAATTGGGTTTCTCTTCCTGAACCAGTGTGAAAATCATTTTCTTTTCATTGTTTCTTAAGTGAGTTAAGCCTATTTATATTTAATAATGTGACTGGTCACATTTAGTCTTAAGTCTGTTTTATAATTTTACATTATATTCCTGAGTGTATTTTTTTACATGTAAGGGAAAATGTATGACAAGCTATTTTTATGTTTTGTTTAAAGATTACTTTGTTTTTTAGAAACATTTGTGCATTTTTTCTAGTAGCTACCTTTATACTAGTACCCTTTATAATTTTCATAGTCTATTTTTATTCATATTGGCTTCTATCACAGCAGGTGCTCAAATAACATCATTTCTTTCAGTAGTTTTGTTATAATGTTCATGAGAAAAAAAATTGATTCCTGACCAGAGCTTGCATGTTCTCCCCGTGTCTGCCTGGATTTTTCTCCAGGGACCCTGATTTCCAACTACATCTGAAAGATGTGCAAGTGAGATGAAAGGGCGTGCCTAAACCTCCCAGTGTGCGTGAGTGTGCGTGCGTGTGCGCGTGCATGCCCTATGATGTACGGGCACCCCGTCCAGGGGGGATTTCAACCTTGTGCCCTGAGCTGCTGGGGCAGTCTCCAGCTGCTAAGATCCTGAACTGGAGTCACCAGGCTGGAACAGAATTATCTTACCTTTTTAAATTAATCTTTCTTAAATGCATGATGGCTCATGTTTGTTTCAATGTTTAATATTAGAAGTGTTTTGGAGCCTTTAAGTAAAAGTTTGGTGATGGTTTTTGTGACCAGAAATATGACCTAAGAACTCAAGTCTTATTTGTATCAATTAGCCTGTGGTAAAATTGGTTTCCTTTGTGCCATTTTGCTTAAAGTCACAGCTTCCAAGAACCTATTGATGACATTAAGTGAGGGCTTACTCTATTTGGCTTTCTGGCTTTTAATGATATCCTGAATCTTCCACCCATCATTACTCAGTAGCAGTCTAGGAGCTTTTCCTATTAAGATGAACCACACTAAAATGTTTTGGTAGGTCAAAAATGGCTAATTATCGGTAATTTTATCTGGTTTAATCTAATAATACTTTTCCTTTTTCATTTCTTGCCTTCTCTCAGTTTTAAAGTCGTGTTGTTTCTACCTTGACAAAATATTGCGTATTGACTCATTATTCTTTCACAAGTACCTTATGTTGGTCTTAGATCTATAACAAAATACGTTGAATGGTTACCAGCAGTCCCTTTGCTGAACTTTCTGCATTGGTCTTTTGGTTAAAAGAAGTTCTTTCTGAAGCAGATCCTCAGGAAGTGCTTATATGGAGAGTTCTGCACTTTTAAGAGTGTTTCCTATAGGCTTTGTTCTTGAAGTTTAGCTTCAGCACGTATGTGTATTACTTACTTTAAAAATAAATGCTAGAAACTACATGTACTATCTGGCATCTTTCATAGACTTGTATGATTTTACAGACACAAATTTTTTATGAGGTGTTGTATACCTCTCATTTTTAAAGAAAACCACTGTTTTCTTTCTTTTTAAAATGTTTTTAAACTTAATGTATATTGTTGACACTATAACAGATGTGCCCCCATCCCCCCACCCACTTTTGCCCACCTGCACCCAGCCTCCGTGCCCCTCCCTTCTGGCCATGCCACACTGTCGTCTGTGTCCGCGTGTCCTGCACACACGTTCCTCGGCTAATCCCTTCACCTTCTATTTTCAATTACTGAAGAATATTTTCGGACCTTTTAAGTTGTTTTAACTATTTGATTATTTCTGTTCTATTACTGGAAATATTTTAGGAGAAATGTTAAAGGCCATCTCTGATCAATATATTTGAAATGAAAATGGGTGGGTATCTACATTTATTTTTAAGTAAAATTTCACTGAAGTATGACATCTATACAGAAAAAGGTGCACATCATAAATGTTGAACTCAGTAAATCACAGAGATTAAACATGTCTGTCTAAACACAACTAGGACAATAAAATAAAGTATTATCTAAATGCCAAGGAGCCCCTCGAACTCTCCATTGTGTTCAAAGGTAACTTTTAGCTTCTAAAACTATAGATTCCACTTACATGTTTTTGAATTTTAAATTAATGGAATTATACCTGTCTAGCTTCTTTCCCCTCACATTACAATTGTGTAATTCATTTATGTTGTTTGTAACAGGGGTTTGTTTATTTCCATTGTCATATAACATTCTATTATTCAAAAATGCTAGTTTATTCATTTGCTGTTGATAAACAGTTGATTGTTTTTCATTTTTTGCCAATAACAAAAATGTTACTATTTTTCATCACTTTGTTTATGTTTTTGTGTTGGCTGTATGCCTAGGAATACAATGACTGGATCATGGGGTTTGCGTATGCTCAGCTTTCGTAGGCATTTACAAACATACCGTTGTTTGCGACAATTACATCCCAGGGCAACGCACAAGAGACACGTTTTCCATTCTGACAAGTGGGGTGTGCACGGTGGGTATCCCACTGTGGTGTTACTTTGTGTTTCACCAATGAATGAAAGAATGTGGGAGAACATTTTTTCATGTAATTTTTGCAAAGTGTTTATTCCAGTTGTTTGTTCATTTTTTTAAAAAGCTTCATTAATGGGGGGAGGGGAAGGGTTGACAAGAACCATGTACATGACAAGGACACATGGACAAAGCCAAAGGGGTGTAGGATCGAGAGTGGGAGCTGGGGATGGCTGGGGCAGGGGGGAGTGATGGGGCAAAAATGGAGACAACTGTACTTGAACAACAATTTAAAAAGTAAAAAAAAAAGACTTAGTGTGGAACAAAGAATGTAAATAAAGCATCTCAATAACTGCATTAATCACATGTTGAAATGATAATATTTTAAATATATTATGTTAAATAAACAATATTGTTAAAATTAAAAAAGTTTAAATGCTTCGTTTTTCTTATTGATTTGTAGGAGTTCCTTATATGGTCTGAAAATGGATCCTTTTTCAGTTATATGCATTAAAAATAATTTCATGTTGTTTGTCTTTGTCTTTTGATAGTCAGAAATTCTTAATTTTAATGTATCTTAATTTATTACCATTTTTTCTTATTTAGTCAATGCTGACTGTGCTTTAAGAAATCTTTGCTTACCGCAAGATTATGAAGATGTCCTCATGTCATCTTCCATTAACTTGATTGTTTTAACTTTTACATCTAGGTCTACAATCTACTTAGAAATGAATGGGGTGAACTAAGGAGGTTAAGATTCATTTTCATCTTTTTTGATATTCAATTATCTTAGAATAGTTTACTTAAAAGAATGTTCTTTCTTCAATGCCACTTCTGTCGTAAATCAAGTATCTCTGTATGTGAAGGTTTATTTTGGATTCTGTATTCTATTCCAGTGGCCTTTTGGATATTTCTGACTCAATGCTACTATAGCTCTCTAATAAGCTGCCTTGTAATTTAGCAGTATAAATCCTCCAATATATTTTTTAATGTTGGCTTGGCTAGTCTTAGCCCTTTGCATTTCCACACAAATTTTAGAATTTATCAATTTTTTTTTGTTTTTTGTTTTCTTAAAGATTTTATTTATTTATTTTTAGAGAGAGGAGAAGGGAGGGAGAAAGAGCAATGCATGGTTGCCTCTCACATGGCCCTCACTGGGGACCTGGCCTGCAACCTAGGCATGTGCCCCGACTGGGAATCGAACCAGGACCCTCTGGTTCCCAGCCCGCGATCAATCCACTGAGCCACACCAGCCGGGCAGAATTTATCAATTTTTATCAAAAAGCCCAACTCTGCTGCAATTTAAATTGGGATTGTTGTGAATTAATTTTGAAAGGATTTATGTCTTTACAATATTGAACATTTCAATCCAAGAATGTGGTATATCTCTACTTATTTAAATCTTCTTAATGTTTCTCAATTAAGTTTTATAGTTTTTAGTATGGAAGGTTTACATATTTTCATTAGATATATTGCTAGGTGTTTGATCATTCTGATGTTATAGTAAGTGGTAATTTTTCAAATTTTACCTTCTAAATGTTGTTTATGTAAAGATATACAATTAATCTTTGTATTTTTGACCTTATATTTGTGATTTTGGTAAATTCATTAATTTTATGGTTTAATTTTAGATTCCTCTGAATTTCTATGCATACAATTTTTGCAATGAATAAAATAGGTTTAATTCTGTCAGGTTTTGCTTTATATATTTTGACATGGCTATATTATTAGTTGTAAGTGAATTTAAGATAGGAAAGTATATATTTCTGTTGATATCACATTTTTATCCTTATGAAATATACCTCTTTATCTCCAGTAACATTTTCTGCCTTCAATTGTATATTGTCTAATATTGGTATTGCTACTCCAGTTTTATTTTGGTTGGTATTTGCAAAGTATATTTTATTAATTATGCTATTACAGTTGTCCCATTTTCCCCCCTTTATTTTCCTCTGCCCTGCACACCCCTTCCCACCCACGTTCCCCCCCTTTAGTTCATGTCCATGGGTCATACATATAAGTTATTTGGCTTCTACATTTCCTATACTATTCTTAACCCCCCCTTTCTATTTTCCACCTACCATTTATGCTACTTATTCTCTGTACCTTTTTACCCTCTCTCTCCCTCCCACTCCCCCACTGATAATCCTCCGTGTGATCTCCATTTCTGTGATTCATTTCCTGTTCTAGTTGTTTGCTTAGTTTTTTTCTTTTTTAGGTTCATTTGTTAATAGCTGTGAGTTTGTTGTCATTTTACTGTTCATATTTTTTATCATCTTTTTCTTAGATAAGTCCCTTTAACATTTCATATAATAAGGACTTGGTGATGATGAACTCCTTTAACTTGACCTTATCTGGGAAGCACTTTATCTCCCCTTTCATTTTAAATGAAAGCTTTGCTGGATAGAGTAATCTTGGATGTAGGTCCCTGCATTTCATGATTTTGAATACTTCTTTCCGGCCCCTTCTTGCCTGCAAGGTTTCTTTTGAGAAATCAGCTGACAGTCTTATGGGCACTCCTTTGTAGGTAACTGTCTCCTTTTCTCTTGCTGCTTTTAAGATTCTCTCCTTATCTTTAATCTTGGGTAACTTAATGATGATGTGTCTTGGTGTGTCCGTTGAGTCCAATTTCTTTGGGACTCTCTGGGCTTCCTGGACTGCCTGGAAGTCTATTTCCTTCGCCAGATTGGGGAAGTTCTCCTTTATTATTTGTTCAGATAAGTTTTCAATTTCTTGGTCTTCCTCTTCTTCTGGTACCCCTATGATTTGGATGTTGGAACATTTAAAGATGTCCTGGAGGTTCCTAAGCCTTTCCTCATTTTTTTGAATTCTTGTTTCTTCATTCTTTTTCTGTTGAATGTTTCTTTCTTCCTTCTGGTCCACACCATTGATTTGAGTCCCAGTTTCTTTCATGTCACTGTTGGTTCCCTGTACATTTTCCTTTATTTCACTTAGCATAGTCTTCACTTTTTCATCTAATTTGCAACCATATTCAATCAATTTTGTGAGCATCCTGATTACCAGTGTTTTGAACTGTGCATCTGATAGGT